>PVKA01027252.1:0-30884 GCA_004027165.1 Ctenomys sociabilis
AAAGAAATAGTATGTGTACTTCATGGGTCAGTTATTATTAATATTCCTTAGTTGTATGCTCAGTTGTGTACTGAGAATATTTCTATCAACTGTGTTGGAAATAAAAAAATTTTCAGGAAGAATTACTCATCAGTTGTTTCTTAAAATGCAAATGCTACTTGTTTTTATTTAGCTCAGGATGTACAGGGTGTACAAGGTCTCACTGCATAGATGGGATCACTCATAGTGATCCTTCTGTTTACAGCTTCCCAAGAGCTGGGATTACAGGGTCATACCACAACGCCCAGCCTCAATCCCCCTCCCAGTATGCCCCGGGCTTTAGTCTACTGAGCTATTTGGCTGGCCCTGCAAATGTTACTTTTAAAGCTATTAATTCATGACAATACTTTTCTTAAGAATCTAAGGTAAATATTCTAGACAGAAATTTTATTTTACTTCATTCTTTCTTTTTTTTTTTTTTGATACAGGGTCTCACTGTGCAGTTTGGACTCATGGTGAGACTCCTTTCTCAGTTTCCCTAGTGCTGGGACTACAGACCTATGCCACTATACCTTATTCTGGGCTGGCACAGCATGAGGTACTGGGGATCAAACTTGGGACCACGTGCTCACCTGGCAGGTCCTTAAGCCACTTAGCCATCTCTCTGACCCATCTATCTGGAAATATTTTATGTATTTCAAGGAGGCCTTGAATAGGGACTAATCTTCCAGCCTCATCCTACTGTGTGCAAGGGATTACAGGAGTGTGCCAGGCTGCCTGTGGCTTCAAGCTTTGGAAAGATGATATGAGTATCTGAGTTTCTGTTTGGAGATAAGAGGCTGGACATAGAGCTGGCCTGGAAGTTATATTCCTATTCCTAGATTCTCCATTCTTCCTCTGCTCCCTGACCACCATAGGTTTGGTACCCTTTCCTCTGCCTCCCTGCTCTGCTGTCCTTTTCTTATTTTGCAGCCAGTGGACACAGGCTGAAATAGTGAAGCAATACAAGCTTCTCCGGCTCTAAGGTCTGGGCCTCAGGCATTTTGCCCAAGTGACAGAAAAGTGACTAGCACTATGTATACATAAAACTGCTACCAATTAAAAATGTGCAAATGAGCATTAACAAATACAAAAATAATGAGTGTTTTTATCATGCATCTTTGTCAGAGTGATTTTTCTTTGAAAATGATCACAAGTTTTTGTTTACCTATGCACAAGTTATTGTCATTAGCTGCATTAGACATGATTGAAAAATGCAAATGACTTTTACCAAAATACTAACATATGGAGAAAATGCTGGGCTTTTGTACTGATACTGAATTCAAAATGACAATTATAATTATACATTGTTTTGGATAGTCTTTCTTTATGTCTGAAAATCTACACACAATACTTCCACTGTGATTTGAGAAATACTTTTCCTTTTATTTCTTAACCAGACATCTTTTGACTACCTGTGTCTAAACTGTGAGGAATTAAAAGCAATACTTTTTTAAAAAGCTATCTTAGAGTGTCCATGTATCATAATTTAGTTCTAAATCTAAGTGATCTGACCATTTTTATTAGGGCAAAAGACTATATTTGTTGACTTAGAAAAGCTTTCACTTTGAGGTATAAAATGATATATAAAGTTTTTTTCAAATATTAAGAGAGAATTTACTGGATAATGTACAAAAGTAGTGTATTTTGAGCAATTATATACCTAAAGCCACTCGAACTAGACCATGAAAAGAAAATGTGTGCATTTTCCTTCACTTAGGGGCTTCTCCATGGTAAAATGTGTGGCTTTTTCAAAACAAAAGCAGTGGGAACATGGGAGGAAAGTGTCATGTTTACTGGGAAGCACACATTTCTGGTGGTTGTGCTCTTAAAACTGAAAGATGGTAATGCGTTTGGTGTTTATTTTTCTAACCATTCCACAGCAAGAATAAATGGCAGCTGAGCACGAAGCAACAATTATATATCACACCAGATATATTTCAGGTAGTGGAGAGCTGTAAATTTTTACTTCAATGGGTTGTAGTTTCAACTTTATAGCTGCCTAGTTATGTGTGAAATTGGACATGTATTTAATCCTTCTTCTCCTTTTTCCTCCAAATTCTAAATGGAAATTATAAAGCTCTGTAGCATTTTATCTATGCATATGTTATGCTCTTCTGAACAGAAAGTCTCCTGCTAATGTTACTTATTATGACTGTCTCAAATGTTCGGTGCGTGCTCTATAATCTCGCCCTTTGGCTGGTGAACATCACTTCTGCCTGTGGTGTTCCTTATTAAAGTGGCACTGAGTCTGGCTTTCAGGTCGCCTGATATTTATACCTAGTAATCCAATCTATGGTTAATTTTTCCATGTTGCTTCTTGCCACATACAGAAATTTCTAATCTGATCAAGTGATTCTTTTGTATATTTTTAAGCTCATGTAAAAATATAAATTATCTGGCACTCACTACATTTATGAGAATATCCTTTAATTTACCCACAGGAAAGCGGCATAATATTATTATTGTATATTTACCTTCCATTTGTATTGTTATGAAAAATTTTATAAGTTTGGGTTTATCTGATGTGGAAAATCTTTGTGGCCTTTTATATAATAGATGGAAATCTATTAACAATCTTCAAAGAAAATTTTAAGTTTTTGACATAATGAAAGACTTGCAAGAAAGGCATGAATCACGGAACTATGTTCTCCTGCTTCCAACTGTTTAATTAGACTTGTACTTTTAACTATCAAGATATAAGTTATCAATATGTATTATGGTAGGATTACTTATACTAGAATTATAATTTCCATTGAACAGGTAATTTAGATTCATGAAAATATCATGATGGGCTTCATTTCTTGCAAAGTCATAAGTAGAGTCTGAGTTATTTCTGAAACTAATACTATTTTACATTTATATTTGCAGGTTTTAATAGGCTCAGCACTTTTCAGACTATTAGAAACGAAATGCAACCCATTCTGAAATCAAAATATGACAGTTTGATGTATATGTATTCTTCTTGAAGTCTTTCAAGGGTTATATGCACGTCATGTAATTACCTTTTTCATAGTATGGAGAGAATGCCTTTAAAAATATATTACTTTTGAGAAACATCAGGAAAATTTGGGTCAGGTGTAAATCTCAGAAGCCTTGACATGTTGTCATCAATGCTGAATTTATATAATTATTCTCTTCCTCTCTCTTTTTTTGTGGTACCAGGAATTGAACTCAGGACCCTGTGTTTACCAGGGAGGCACTTATTCTACTGAGCTATCTCCCTATATAATTATTCTCAAGTAGAAAGCATCAGACATAACTCCTGAATGGTAGAATATAATATTTTACATTGTGTTAATATTAATTTTCTTTGGGAAATGCAGTTGACATGTATAGATAGCATATGTCAACTGCAACATATGAAGATGCCCCTTTTGTCCTGGACTACATAGATTCAAACTTCAACCTACTGTTTTCGGCTGTTAAGTTTTTGTTTCAGCCAGATATTCAGTTTTAGCTTGATTACCCATTTTGGGAATGTTCTAGAACAAAAGTAATAGTTGTAAATATGCATGTAATTAGGAACAGAAGTATATATAGTCTTTTAATATCTATTGATACATATTGAAATTGTGAAATAAGTTTGAATATTATAGAGTGCTTTCTGCCACCAATACTGTTACATAAACCTTTAATTTCCAACTATAGTACACCCAAAAATTAATTAAAAAAATATAGTACATCCATTCATACTGCTCTAAATAGAACATTAGACTAAATTTTAGCAGGCTTTTCCTATGTTATCTTGACCAACTTGTCTCAGTTGTATTTATTCCATCATTCTTGTACCATACTTTGATACTTTGTTAGTCATTCTTGTGCTATTAGCTGCCCCAAAATTCTCATGCTTTGTATAAAACAATCTCAGAGTTGTGGCTTTAGTACTATAATTTAACTAAATGCTGCTAACAGCTAACATATCCTTCAAAGTACTGGCTGCCTTATTTGCTTGTTGACTCTAGAATACAGTTTACTCCATTGGCCCTATTGCATGCATGGTACATTCAACGTGTGATCTTTTATTGATTTCTGATGGACAGATGTGCCAAGATGATCTTTTAGAAACAGTGCCTTTTCAGCAGGGATCTTTGTGGATAAACTGATGCAAATGGCCCTCTCCTTTTTTTAAAATTAATTTTATTGAGAAAAAATTGCAATGAGACAGCTTCAAAACAAATTGTCCTCTCAATTTTGAATAATCCTATCATAGGCCACCCATCTTTACTGTTTAATGTATATAATATTGTCTACATTTATCATCCAGATTTGAGAACTTGTAGTATATAAAATAATTCATGTCCAATTGACTTATCTAATTATTTTTAATTTTAAGTTTTATTGCTCTGTTTGCAATATATACTAATTAAATTCCATGGGAAAGTTGGAACATGTATAAAACACCCCTACCCCCACCTTTTCCCCCATTCCCTCTATCTCTTGGTCCCTCTTCCTCTGCACAGATCTATCTTGAAATTTCCTAGTATTAGTTTCAATTTTATTCCTTATTTATATTTTAGCTTTCTCATATAAAAGAAGCCATATGACATTTAAACTTATGTGTCTTATATATTTCACTTAAAATTATGGTTTTGAGGTGCATCCACTTTCTTCTGAAGAACTCCAGTGTTTCATTGTTTATAGAGGAGGAGGAGTACTTCACTGCATATAAATGCCACATTTTCTTTATCCACTCACATGCTGATGGATGTATAGGCTGCTTCCATTATTTATCTATTATGAATTGTGCCAAATATAACTATACTGTGTCCAGGGAATAACTGCCAATATTTTCCTATTCTGTTGGTTGTCTCTTCATTCTCTTGATTGTTTCTTTTGCTATACATAAGAATCAACAAATGGTTCAATTGATTTAATTTTCAACTTGGTAGTGGAAAGTACTGTAAGCCTTTCCTATCATGATTTTCCTATTCTTAAACTAAACCTGGGCTATAGACAATATAGTTGTCTTTAAAGAATTTGTCAGAAAGATGATATGAACTATTCAAAGCTAATCAGCTGACAAACGTGTATCCAGGTATTTTAACTACTTCCTAATTTATCAATCAATTTGTAAAAACTGAGATTCTTCCATGTCCATCTCAGTATTTTTGAGGTAAAACAAAATCTTAAAACAACAGGAAAAAAACGATATTTAATACAATGCATATAGTTATCTTCAAAGTAGTTGCTCAGAATACAAGATATGGGCTTTCTGAGTACAATAGATATTAATGCAAACCTCTTTCAATGAACTAAGGGGCAGTAATAGTGTAATTGGGTTGGGTTTTATTCCCTCATGTCCTTTTCTCTGTCTTCCATCCTAGTGCACTCTTGCCTTTGAACATTTTTTTCCTATCTCACAGTATCTATTGTACATTTTATTTAAATTTAGTTTAGTTTAGTTTTTCAGAACCAGGGATTGCACTCAGGCCCTTGAGCTTTCCAGGGAAGTGCTTATTCCACTGAGCCAACCCCCCAGCCCCTGCTATACATTTTAGACTTTATTCACTCTTTAAGTTTCTCATACCAGAGAGAAAATGCAATACTTACACACGTGAGTCTTATTCATTTAATTTCTGAGTATGGACTGACAGTGCATCTGTTTAGCTACAAAAGTCTCAAGTTTATCCTTTTGTATGGCTCAGTAGTACTCTAATGCATAAAATGATCACATCTTTTTTATCCATTCTTCTGTTGATGAGCATAGGGGTTATTTCCAAGATCTAGCTAGAACATATTATGCTTCTATAAACATGAGTGCACATACATCTCTGTAGTATGATGTTTTTTTAATTCTTCTGGGAAGATAACCAGAAAAGGAATAGCTGGAATGAATAAGACCTCTAACTCTAGCTTTTTGAAAAATATCTCCACACTGATTCCCAAAGTGGTTGCATCAGTCAATGCTCCTGCAAACAGTGGAGAAGGGCTCCTTTTTCCCCACAGCACCACTAGCATTGTTTTTTGTCTGATTTTTTTTTTTTTTTTTGTGATAGCCATTCTTTCTTGGGGTGAAATGGAACCTCAGTGTTGTTTTAATTTGCAACTCCTCAAAGACCAATGACATTAAATGTTTTTTCATATATTTATTTGCACTTCTATCTCTTCATCTGAGAAGTATTTATTTGTCTCAGATGACCATTTTTGGACTGAGAATGATTGTTTCAATTCTTCATATGTTCTAAATAGAAGTCCTTTGTCTGAAGAACAACTGGATACAACTTTTCCCACTCTGTGGTTTTCACTGTATTGGTAATTTTTTGTGATGTGCAAAACCTTTTTACTAAGATGAGGTCCCAGTTGTTAATTCTGCAAAGTATTTCCCATTCATGAGTCTGGGTTTTGTTCATAAAGTGTCTGCCAATACTTATGACTTCAAGATATTTATCTATTTTCTTTCCCAGTAGATCTAGTATTTCTGTTTTAATATTTAGGTCTTTGATCCATTTTTACTTTAGTACATGTTGATAGACATGATTCTAGTTTTAGTCCTTAGTAGATAGAGAGACATTTATTTCAGCTCCACTTGATAAAGGATGATCCTTCTTCCAGTGAAAATATTTGGCTCCTTTGGCAAATGTAATTGGTGACTGTGCTTAGAGTCATATCTGAATCTTCTACTGTGTCACCCTGATCCTTAGGTCTATTTTATTTTGCCAGTACCATGGTGATTTTTCTCACAGTAGCTTTGTAGTATAATTTCAAGTCAAGGATTGTGAAGCCACCTGCCTTGCCTTTGTTGCTGATGATTGCTTTTGCCATTGTAGTTATTTTCTGATCCAAATGAATTTTGGGAATTTTTTTTAGTTTTATGAGGCATGACATTAACATTTTGATCAATATTGCTTTGAGTCTGTGCAACAGTTTTGGGTATATGACCGTTTTCACTATGTTGATTACATTCCTATCCATGAGCAAGAGATCCTTTTCATTTTCTAAAGTCTTCAGTTTCCTTTCTCAGAACCCTATAATTTTCAGTATATAGATTTTTTTCTCCCTTTGTTAGACTGATTCCAAAGTATTTCAATTTTTTAGGTGCTATTGTGAAGGGTATAATTTCCCTAATCTCTCTTCCCATGAGTTTGTTGTTTGTGTACAAGAATGCTGTTTATTTCTAAGTGTTGATTTGGTATCCAGATATGCTACTGAATAGTATCCAGCTACACTTTAATTTTGTTTTTAAATCTACAAGGTCGGTGTATTGGGGGGTCTTCTGTGTAGAGTATTCTATCGTGTGCAAATACTAATTTCATTTCTTCCCTTTTCATCTTTATTCCTTTTATCTGTTTATTTTGCCTATTTGCTTTGGGAAATGTGTCCTGAATTAAATTGAATAGGAGTGCTGATCGTAGAAATCATTATCTTGTTCCTTACTTTAGGGTGAAAGCTTTCAAATTTTGTCCATTTAGTATGAAGTAAGCTCTTGGTTTGTCATAGATGGCTTTTTATCAGATTGAAATTAGTACCAGATAATCCATTTTTGTGCAGGACTTTTTTGTCATGAATGGTTGGAAACTTAGCTCTCTTTCTCATTTTGCAAGATGGAGAGTGAAAAAACTGAGAAGCCAGATATTAAGAGAAGAAACCTGAAGTCAAGAAGGCTGCTTCCAGTGGTGCTGGTAAAAAGGGTAACGTGAAGATAAAATAATCCAAGAAGGGGCAGCCCCACTGCAGTCAAAATCCCATTCTGGTTAGAGGAATTGATAGATATTCCTGACCTGGCTATATACAAAAGAAAGTACACAGCTGCTAAATCAAAGTTTGAGAATCAACAGAAGGAGAAAGTTCTTGCAATAATCACAAAACCAGTTGGTAGGGGCAAAAATGGAGGGACTCAGGTGGATAAGCTTAAAAAATGTTATATACTACCCTACTGAAAATGTGTCCTGGAAGCGCCTGAGCCATGGCAAGAAACCCTACAGTGAGCATGTGAGGAAACTTCCAGCTAGCATTACTCCTGGCACCATCTTGATCATCCTCATAGGCGTCACGGAGGGAAGAGAGTGGTCTTCCTGAAGCAGTTGGCCAGTAGCTTGCTACTTGTGACTGGGCCCCTTAGTGTGACTCCTGTTCCTCTACAAAGAACATCCCAGAACTTTGTCATTGCCACCTCTACAAGAATTGATGTCAGCAAACTGAAAAATCCCCAAACACTTGACGAATGCTTACTTCAAGAAGAAGCTGCGGAAACCCAGATAGCAGAGGGTGAGATTTTTGATGCCAAGAGACAGCAGATTTCAGAGCAACACAAGGTGGATCAGAAAGTGGTCGACTCACAGATTTTAGCAAAAATCAAGGCTGTGCCTCAGCTCTGGGGCTACCAGTGATCTGTCTTTGCTCTGACAAATGCAATTTGTCCCCACAAATTAGTGTTCTATTTTTTTTTTTTTTTACCAAGAACCTAATTAAATAACTGATACATTAAAAAATGAATGGTTGGTGTACTTTGTGAAAAGTTTTTTTCCGCATCTATTGAGATAACTGTGTGGTTTTCGTCTTTGACTTTCTCAATATATTATATTACATTTATTGATTTGTGCATGTTGAACCATCCCTGCATCCCTGGAATGAATCTCATATGATTATGGTTTGTAATATCTTGCTTATTTGCTGCATTGTATTTCCAGTATCTTGTTGATGAGTTTTGAATCTATGTTTTTTAGAGAAATTGGTCTATTGTTTCTTTTTTGGTTGAATCTTTCTCTGGTTTTGGTTATCAAGGCAATATTTGTTTCTAGGAATGAAGTATTTGTTCACTCCCAATTTCATTAAGGAGTTTTAGTATTAAGGCATAGATCTTGTAGAATTTATCAGTAAATGCATCAGGGCATGGGCTTTTTGTTGTTGGTAGGTTTTTAATTGCATTTTCAATGTTAATGACTGATATCAGGTTATGTAGATTACACTTTTCTTGATTCAGTTTTGGCAATTCATATGTGTCTAGGAATCTGTTAATTTCTTCTGTTTTCCATTTTATTAGATTATATGGTTTCTTTTTATTGGTGTTCTTGTGATTGTGGTTTTCATTTTGTCTTTCTAATATATTCTTCTGAGCATTCCTTAGATCTGGTTTAGGGCTCATATAGTCTTGAAATAAGATTGATGAGCTTCTGTATTTCTGCAGGATCCATTGTGGTTTCAACCTTTTCATTCATAATTGTTTAGGTGGTTTTTTTCTTCTTTTGATATTGGGTAGGTAAACATCAGAATTTTTAAAAAATATTTAAGAAAACCAATTCTTATATTCATTAATCTTTTATATTGTTTTCTGAGTCTAAATTGTGTTAATTCTCCTCTGATCTTTATGATTTCCCCTGTCATGTAACATTTGTTTTTCCTTTTCTATGAGTTTGAGGCTCAAAATTAAGTTGTGTTTACCTGATATGAGAATTTCCTGCTATGAGTTTCTCAAGTATCACCATTTTTCACTGTGTCCCATAAGTTGTATCAGAATTTTCATGTAATTGTAGATATTGTTCAATTTTTTTTTCTTAATTTCTTCTATGACCCATTCATTGTCCAGGTGGGTGTTGTTTAATTTGTATGTGCTTATGAGTCTTTTGTGGTTTTGTTTGCTATTGATTTCCAATATTATTGCTCTATATTTATATTGTGTGCATTGATAATATAATTGATATCAGAAAAGTGAAAAATCCCCAAACACCTCATTAATGCTTAATTCAAGATGAAGCTATGGAAACCCGGACAGCAGGAGGATGAGGTCTTCGACACCAAGAAAGAGATACCAGATTTCAGAGCAGCACAAGGTGGATCAGAAAGTGGTGGAGTATTTCACGTCTTTTGCACTGACTTAAATATGTTCTATGAGCTAATATGTGGTCTACTTTTGAGAACATCCCATGTACACAGGTGAGAAGAATGCGGTGTTCTGATACTGTCGGTTGTAGTACTCCAGAGTCATCTACAAGTCTCATTTGTTCACATTTGTTTTAATTAATATTTCTTTGTTGATGTTTTATATTTGATCTATCTATTGTGAAAGTCAGTATTAAAATCCCCCATTGCAATTCTGGCAATTATTATTTAATTTTTCATATATGTTTGCACAGGTGGGAGCACCTGTATTTGGTGCACACATTTATGATTGTTATTCTTCTTTGAGTGTTCCTTTCACAAGAATGCAGCTATCTTCTTTGTCTCTGTTGATCAGGCTTTTCTTGAACTTCACATTGTCTGCAAATTAAATAGCAAACCCTCGTTTTTCTTCTAAGTTCCTGTAGCATGAATAATGGTTTCTATGCTTTGCATTGCAGTGTATGAATTTCTTCTTGGTTACACATGTTTCTTGATGGTAGCATACTGTTGGAAATTTCTTTTAAACATTCTACTTTTTGATTTCTTTTGATTGATGATCAGACTATTTCCATTTACGGTTGTAGCAAATATGTACTTGCGCGTCTCTCTCATACAGTTCTCTTGTTGTTGGTCCCTTGCCTTTCTCTGTTCAATTGCCTTTCCTGCTTGGTGGTTTCTTTTACTGGTGTTCTCATGATTGCGGTTTTCATTTTGTCTTTCTAATATATTCTTCTGAGAATTCCTTAGATCTGGTGTGGAGCTCATGAATTTCCTACAGTGTTCTTTGTCCTGGAAGTACCTTAATTCTCCTTCAATTTTGAAAAATAGTTGCTCATGTTATATCAATCTAGGTTGAAGATTAAAATACTTCACTGCAACTCTCCTTGATTTCTGGATTTGTGTGGAGAAGTGTGGTGTCATTCTGATGGTCTTGTCTTTATAAGCGATTATTTTCTATAACTGCTTCTAACAATGCCTTTATGCTGAATTTCTAGAATCTTGATTATTATTTTTCTTAGCATAGATTTAATTTTCATCTATTTGAACTGTTTGGAGTTCTACATGCTTCAAATTTATTTGTCTATCAAATTCTTTATCCATCATGGGGAAGTTCTCTGCCATTATTGCTGTGAAGAAGACTTTTCTTTTTAATACCATTTGTGCTGTCTTCACCTTTGTCATTGATTCCAAGTAATATTATGTGGATCTCATTTTCATCATCTTATAGGTATTGGTTGGATTTTTTATGATCTCTTGTTATTTTTAGGATGTCATTCTCTTCATGATCACTAGCTGCTAACCTGTATTCTAGATATGATATTGTATCTTTGCGATCTCTTAATATGTTGTGTGCACTTTCAATGGATGTCTTAATCTCTTTGATTTCTGTTTGGATCTGTTTCATGGATTCCATTGGTTTCCTAGGGGCATTTACAATTTCCAACATTTTTTTAAATTGGTGTCTACTCTAATTTTTTAAATCTCTTTCTACTCTGAATTTTTTCATTTTGATAAACTTTTTTTGTACCTGAGATAATACTTTTTCTATAACATTTTCCACTTGTTTGTTCAGTTATGATGCTATAATTTTATAATGCTCTATCATTTGATTTCTGGTTTCCTCTATATCTTGTTATTCTGGGCTTATCCTGGGTGAGTTTGGAGTGTGCAGGTGCATTTTGCTTCTATGTCTTTTGTTTTTGTTTTCTAATTTTTCTTTAATTGTCTTTGTTGCTGCTTGTAAATTTGTTATGGTAAATAGATTTTTATCTCTAGCACTGAGGCTTCATAAGCCTCAAGCTTTCTTCAGGGATATCTTCTAGATATAAGTGGTTCATTAATGCTATATCAAAAATGTACCCTCGCCACCCCACGAAACAGGTGAAACTCAGGAGAAATCTGTAATTCCACAATCACAGTTGGAAATTTTACCACCTTCTGGCAACATAACTCATTTGAAATGTTTATAAGGCATGTGCCACAAACCAGGAACCAGATCAAACCAGCCACCCAGTCCACAAAAGCATGCCAGGCAAAGAATACAGCAGCCAAGAAAAATCCAAAAGAATTGTGAGAAATCAAACCAAGGAGTGAACCAAGGAACCAGAGACAAGACCAGGCTCACATGTGGGTGCACACATTGACAGTGGGTGGGATTAATGAGACTGAGACCAGGCCCTGCCCAAGTTACACAACCAATCCCAGGCAAAACCAGCAGTGTGGAAATGTCAGAGGCAGCAGTGAAGCCAGCAGCTGGTAAATGAGGTGAGCCAGACTGGTCCTTAGACAGAGACACACAGAATTGAAGTGGATAGGGTCACTATTCCACATCAAAGAGCTCTAGAGAACTCCAGCCACAGACCAGTCCCAGCCCCCACATTCACAGTACACAGTCAGCTCCATATCAGGCAGATCCTACAGTAAAACTTGCCAGAGTACACAGAACACATTATTGGATCTGGCTTGGACAGTACCACAGATCTGAGAACACCAGAGGAACTTTATTACGTTATTTGGGAAAAAAATGTTTAATTGTCGAGTAAGTATAATAATCTATAAATACCAAATACTTGAAACAGTTGGTAGCGTCTTTTCAGTCGGTAGTGTCTGTTCAGACTACCTATATGTTTAGGTTTTTTTCTTGTTGTCAGAAGCTGGGAAAATTTTAAACTGTAACTGTGGAATTACAGATTTTCCTGAGTTTCACCTTTATTTTTGCAGGGAGAGGGGGAGCCATGTATTTCAAAGTTCTATTACTGCACATATTCTTTCTGGTGAATTGATTGTCCCATTGTTATAAAATGTTTCTATCTCTGGTAATGCTGTAACATGTAGTCTACTTTGTCTGATACTGGCATAGCCTCACCAGATTGTTTTATGTTCCCTACTTATGTTGTGTGACTTTTTCCATCTGTTTACCTTAAACATGTGCTTTATACTAAAAATGTATTTATTGGTAACATATATGTGGGTATTGCTGTTTGTAGACTGTTTTTATATTTGCTTTTTAGTTGCCAAAGTGAATCACTTAGTATTTAATTAATTCCTGCTGATAGTATTGTATTTGTGCTAAACTACCACTGGATTATTTATTTACATTTCTCTTTCATATTTGGACCACTATTCTTTTTTTTTTATTTATTGTGGGTATTTGAAAATTTTTGCATATTATTTTAATGTAATTACTGTCTTTTTAGAGATTTTCCCACACATTCCTACTTAGAAAGCAGCTACACTCTTAATTCACTGATAAGAGATATCTGCTAAAATAATATCTGTAAATATAATATCATCTATGCACCTTGTACAATACCAAAACATTATGAAAACAGTTTGCAATGTATTAATTTATCGAATCTGTATTGTTAAGGTGTCTTGAAATTGTCTGATTGACATTTGTAGTTCAATAAAATAAAAAAAAAAGAAATCACACATATAACAATGTAAGATGCAGTAAAACTCTCCTTCCATTTTCTATGGCTGTGCATATATAATATTGACTCTGCAGCTTTGACCCTGCTCACATTTGCCATCAAATAGGTCTTTAATTAGCACTTTCTTAAGGTATTTTTCTTTTTCTCTTCAGTGTGGAAGAGTGTTTTTAACAATTTGTTTAAAATTTTTATTTATTTGATACAGATTCTTGTTATGCAATTCAGACTCAGTGACTTTCCTGCCTCAGAGTCTCCAAAGCTGAGATTATAGATGCACGCCTGGCTTTCTCGGCCAACAAGGATGTGGTGCCAGGGGTTGAACTCAGAACGTTGTGCTTGCCAGGCAGGCACTTAGACTGCTGAGTTATCTCCCCCCATCCAACACTTTTTACACTGCTAAGTTGACTAGCTTTCTTCTGACCATGAATCCTTTTAGTTTTACCTTGTTTTAAAATAATACACTTTCATTCTTAAAGACATTTTCACTAAATATAGATTTCTGAGCTCGTACATTTTTTAGCCTTTAAAAACACTTCCACTGGGGTTTGGCTTTAGTGCTTTTTAATGAAGAATCATGGGCCATTCAAATTCCTTCTGCCTTTTTCTCTTGCTGCTTTCATGGATTTTTCACTCAGATTTCAACATTTTTCTCAACTGTGCTTGAAACTGGTTCTCTTCATATTTATCTTTTCAGAATTCATTGAGGTTTTTGAATTTCTAAATTTATCTTTTTCCAAATTTGCCAAAGTTTTACTCATTATTATTTCAGATATTTTTCTGCTTCATTTTTAAGGCCTCACCTGCAATTGCAATTACAAGTTCCTTGAACTACTCTTCAATTTATTTCAACCTTTTTTCTTCTGTTCTTCACTTTGAGTAATTTGTTGTGATCAATCATAAGTTCTTTAACTATTTTTCCCATTAGCTTCTGTGTTTTAGTAAATTCAATTAAAAAATTTCAGATGTCATTCATTTCAGTTCTACTTGTTGATGACTTTTCTTTCTTTCCAACATGAATCTCAGTTAACTGTCTTGTTTTAATCTTTATTATATATTCTGATTCTTCTTTGTGTCAAGCAGTTTTGAACTATCTCTTAGGCATTGTGACTGTCAGCTTTGTTCCTTGGCTGGGATCTCAAACCTTAGCGCAGTATTTCAAACTTAGTGCAAATCCAGTCTTTGCCTGGACTTCCTGAGTTCACACCCTGCATGTCTGGTGTCAGGGGTCGGCCAAGAACAAGGATAGGATTTGCAAGGAGCATTTGTGGCTTACATCTCTGGCATTCTCTTTTTCATAAGTGACTCATAATTGATTCCTCCATCACTTATTAATATCAACGAGTCACCTGAACTTCTCTCTAATTTGAGAAGATAAAAGTCCTTGAATTTTCTATCAAAATATTAACAAGTTTTCCACTACCAGCTTCAGTCTGTTCTTATAATAAATGTCATAAAAATTTAAAATATATCACCCCTGTCCTTTTTTATCCTTGTAGAAACTTGCCATACTGGCAACATTATTTTATGGCAGTGTCTAAAATTTTGTAGACCTAAAAATATCTTAATATCATCATACAGAATTTGAGCTTTAGTTTGTATTTAAATACTGCATAGTTCATGTTGATTAAAATTTTTCCATAAGCTCCTTGACACACTTACCCAAATTGAATTTTTCTAATTTACATTCTGATACTCATGGATTTTATAAGTACCAAAATAGAGTATTTTTCACTTTGGGCACTTAACTTAACCAACTATAGTATTAAATTCTACTAGAATGCTCAACATTATAAAGAAAAAAGCTTATGAATCAGGTACTTCATTATTCAGAAAGCTTCACTGGAAATTTTGTCTCTGTAAAGACCTAAGATTTGTGATCTATATTGGTGGTGACCTTAGAAGAAAAATCAAGAGAATAAATTATTGCATCAAAATTACCTGTATAGGCAATGTTTTTCATGTCATAGGGCAATCTTTGCTTCCCTTTCTTCTTATAAATGTATCAGTTTCTCATTGTTAAAGAATTCCTCATCCTCAGCTACTCTATTATTTCTGGAATTTATAGAAAGGTCAGTGAGTCTCAGGAGTTGTGATTACTTTTTCTAGCTGACATTTATTGATCTCATTACCTTCATGCTCATATTTCAAAAACTTTTTTCATTCTGTTACCATTTCAGAGATGACAGAAGTGCTGTGGTGTTCACTGTATTAGAACTGTGTGTAATTAAAATTTGTACTCTGTGTTTTATCACAATTTCACTGTCAGAATTATAGCATGCATTATTTATAAATTAGATTGTTATAATTAGCATACATAATGAGCACAGAATCAAGGTTTAATTTATATTCTTACATGCATTTTAGGTCTTTTTGTAAAAATGATATTGTAGCTAGTTAGCCATAAAACATTTTGTTAGCATTGAATAGTTCACTTGACTGTCACTGCTGTAATGCTTGCTTCTAAATGACTGCTTCTGAAAACTTCATATATTTTTCAAAATCAGTTGTTTCTTACAAAACGGTTTGATAATAAAGAGATGGGAATATATATGATTGGATAAAATTATGCATAAATATCTTTTAAATTACTATATCGAAAATCAATTCTAGATAGCTTTATATAAAATATTTCTAAATCTTTCTGCAGTTCTGGATCAAATTTACTTGCCCATATTTAAAAAATTAAAAAAGGATGGTAAAAATGTAAAAGGTATATTTCTGTGGGAATAGGTATGGCATCAGTCTTACCTTTTATGTTGTTATTAATCTATTCTTTCTATTTTCCAAAGTACCATATAACCAGAGAAATTTTTGATGTGAGTTACTAACAGGCCTAAGACATATAGCTCTCAAGATGAACCAGAAATCTAAGCTATGAACAATTTCCTGAAGCTTATATATCAGATGCAGCAAGAGAAGATCCTAATTTATAAAGATAATGAACTGTATTTGATAAAACGTTATTGGATAGGTCTGCTATTATTTACATTTGTAGTTTTAGTCCTATTTATCATTTCTAAGGATTAGTCATTTTATGGATAAGATAACAAAGAAGTAGAATCTTCTGGTCACTTCTAGTTTGTGAGTTATAGAAGCTTACTGAAACCTCAGTCTAAAATTTGTTCATGTTTTTTAAAATTAGTTTTATTGAGAAAAATAGCAATGAGAGTTTCAAAACAGGTTAGTAGGGCAGTTACAATAATTAATACACTGCATATTGCTATCTTCATAGTAGTTATTCATGGTATAAGTTGTAGGCATGATATCTTGTCTAAACACTATTAGCACAAATCTTTCTTTTCATTGAACCAAGAGAAAGTATCTGTATATCTATCCTAATTTGTGTGTACAGATATATATATGTATATATATATTTTTCACTATAAAATGGAACTTCCTTCATATTGCCCTTTATTTTTGCTTAGCTTTGTCAGGGATGGGTATTCCATTGCCATTCAAATCTTGTAAGTGTGTGAATTCAGCAAAATAATCCAATATAGTCCAATAGACTATAATAGTAGTGGTTATCCATAGGACTAGCAATGTCAGAAGTTGTTGACTTGAGCCTTATACAGATCAGCATATTAATATGGCTTTATTTTTTATACCTTATGTTTATAGTAGCCCTTCAAGGTCAGTGAGGACTCAGGACTTAAGAGAACCTGTATTGTAACATTCTGCAACTCATTGGTGTCCCAAATTTTCTGTTCAAGATTATGAGGCCACAGAGGAAAATAATCGATGACGTAGTGTGCCTAAGGAGAGTCACATGCAGAGAAAACATTCTCTCAGGCTTTCACAGAGAGAAAAATGGTCAAGCAATGGCTGTGACTCAGCCACATGGCTGACACTGACAAAGGATCTACAAAACGTGGCACAGGGTTTCAGGGTAAATCCTGAAGGGATTTGACTGACCTTGTCAGATTAAAAAAGTTATATTTTTGTTCATGTTTTTGATCAATCTAAAATTTCTCACTTTGCCCATGCTTATTCAATTTTTACTAGCACAAGACATTCATCAATCTTAGACAAACTAATGTCACTACAAAAAATAAAAAGCCATGTTGGTTATTTTCATTTCTCCATGAAGCTTAAAGAAAATATTCTGAATTGAAATAGTCATTAATTATACTAAGTTGTCTTATCTCCAGAAAAAGGGATGTACTCATGAACCAGTTTATACTGTCACATTGGTATTTCCTGCAGTAAACTACCTCCAATTTTCTTGTAAAGTATTGAAATATAATAATCGTTATGACAAATTTATTTTTTAAGTGTAATATACATAAATTTAGAGATTTATTTATGATATTTGATTCAGCTAGGTGGCAACTAAAATAGCTAAAAATACAGAAAGCAGTCAATTTTAGTGGTGTTTATGTTTTCAGTAATTGGTCAGAAACCACATTGCATCTTGTCACTGCAAGAAATTATTTTTGTGGCAATAATGGCTAACACTAATTATTTTAAATCAGATAATTTCTTTTGTTGTTTCTGTAGAGTAGTAGCAAAGTTGCAATATAAGAAAAGAAGATATCGATACCAACCACTGAACTCATCAGTTACAAATACCCTAATTTATTCCAAGAAACGTTAAAAGGTGCATTAGTCCCATCTTATACTTTATGGAATAACATTCTCAGTTGCTAAGTAGTGAAAACTCATTAGATACCAGGAAAAGTCAAAAGTGAAAATCCCCTACTCTAGAGCAATCTTCTATAAGCGAATTATGAAAATATGTTCTTTATGCATGTTTAACTTGATAACAAATTTTTCCATTGAAATTTTAGTTATAATAAAATTTTGATATGTTGAAAATATAGGTATTAAAATATTTATATTAAACACTCTGAAAATTGTTTAATTGAATCTTTGATGCTCATTTATTATTTTAAGAATGCATAGATCTTCATGTCAGAGAACTGAATGGTTGCTACAGTTTATATAGGTTATCTTTTCACTCTGTTGGGGGTTCCTTCACTGGGCAGAAAATTTTTAATTTTATATGTCCTCATGTTTTGATTCTTGATGTTATTTCATACAGTACTGGAGTTGCTTTTGCATATATCTTCAAGGCTTTTACCTATTTTGTCTTCTAGCACATTGTTTTAATGTTTACATCTTTGGTCCAGTTATATTTTAATTTAATATAGTTTGGCTCAAGAAACAAAGAATGAGTAGTAGATATACATATATAGGGGATGCGTGAGTATATATATATATATATATGGGTTATAACATCCTGGCCAATATAAACAATCTTTGATAATTCAACAATTTTTTCATAATCTATTCTATTAGTATTGATACTTCTAATTTTTCATGATACTTTTTAATTGACAAACTTTTATTCATTCTCATATTTAACATATCTGTAGGATTTTGTTTTATATGTATCTGTCCTCAACCAATTTTTAACTGAATTAAATGAATTATGTTTATGGATAGCTGTTCTGTTTTCTATCACTAAGTATCAAATTACTACAAGTATAATTGCTTAAGGTTATGCCAATTTATGACATCCAGTCTGGACATTACAAACCTAAGGACAAAGTCATGGGATATCTGCTGTGTCTTCCTCTGAAGCTTGAGTGTTCCATGTAGCTGATTAAAGCTTTTGGCAGCATTCCTTCTTTGATAGATTTCTTCCAAAAATTGCTTGCATCTCCTAAAGGGTGACTTCAGGTCCTCTTTCCACCTAAAAGCCAATAATGGAAATTCCTGCACATCAGAATCCCATTCTCAAATTTCACTCTCTTCTCTAGGATAAAAGCTCCCCTGGTGAGGTCAGGCACACTACAACAGTCTTCCTTTCCTGTGTTCCACTGTGCTGGACAGCAGAAACTAAGCTCAAGAGTGACTGTCCAGTTAGACTTAACAGTCTGTCCCAAATCAAGTGTCAGGCAGTGTCTGAAAAGGTGCTCATCACGAGGGGAACTGTGAAACCACCTTAGAATGCTGCCCCACCATAGTTATCTTTAGTTTTGTAATCTTATTGTACAATTTACTAGATCTTCTTAATTGTTTTTGGAAGGACTTGTATGTTAAGAAAAAAATATGAAATTGTAAAGATAGTTTAAATAGTGGCTAAACAGTGCTGGAACCATAATTTAGATTCCATATTTTGATTTGAAAGTTTGTTTTTTGTTCCATAACATTTTCTAAAAGTCACAGCTCTTACTATTCATGGGACCTTGGGAAGTTACTTAACCTCTGTTTGCCTCAGTGTTTCATCTGTAGCAGGGGAATGGTCTTATTCACTCCTCAAGCCTTCTCTTTTCATTTTTTTGTTCTTATTACTACAACTTTGCTACGCATAATGGCTATATGCCTCATAAGGAACTGGTACATATTCAAAACACATTTTACCAGAATATCTTGATTTTTCTTATATCCTCCCACCTCCTCAATTTTTAAAGCCCCTTCCCTTTTACAAAATATGTTTCCTTGTTTATATTACCTATGCTTTATTTCTATAATTAATTATACATTGAGTTTTTCTGATATATAAAATTATGTGCCTGGTTTAATTCACACATCCTTATGGCCTCAAGGTACATCCATTTCTCTATAAATCACTCATACCTATGATTTTTTTACAGTAGAAAAGTGCTAAAATGGGCACAAATACCAACTTTTGTTTATTCATTCATCTGTTGATTGACATACAGGCCACTGGTATGATTTAGCTCTTATGAGTTGTATTGCCATAAATACACACAAATAGGTATTAGTGTAATATGATGTCTTTAACACTTTTTGGGAGCTACCAACAATGGGATAAGTGGGTCAAATGTGATCTAATATTTAGGTTTTTGTTTTGTTTTATTTTGTTTTTGTGGAACTGGGGATCAAACTCAGGCCCTTGCACTTGCCAGGGAAGTGCTTATTCCACTGAGCCATCGCCCTGGCCCCCAATATTTAGTTTTTTAAGGAACCTCAAAACTGATTTCCATAGAGATTGTGCTAATGCACATTCTCACTTCAATACAGAAGCTTCATTTAATCAAAGCTATACAGAATTTGCTGCTGTTTGATTCTGAATGATACCCATTCTTTTTGAAGTAACATGAATCAGTATTTTTCTAATTTCCATTTCTATAATGGTCAGAAATGTGGAACATTTTTCCACATGTCACTGACCATTTGTACTTCTTCTGAGAAGTGTCCATACAGCTCAATTGCCGATTTCTTGATCAAATCTTTTGTTTGGGGGGTTATGACATTTTTGGATTGTTTATATATCCTAGGTATCAGTCCTCCTTTCAAGGAATAGGTAACATTTCTTTTTCTATTCTATAGGTTATCTTTTCACTCTGTTGGGGGGTTCCTTCGCTGGGCAGAAAATTTTTAATTTTATATGTCCTCATGTTTTGATTCTTGATGTTATTTCATACAGTATTGGAGTTGTTTTTGCATATATCTTCAAGGCTTTTACCTATTTTGTCTTCTAGAACATTGTTTTAATGTTTACATCTTTGGTCCAGTTATATTTTAATTTGCTACAATGAGAGCTGTATATATTCAGTCTTTCACATGTGGAGAGCCAGATTTCACAGAACCATTTATTAGAGATTATATTTCCTCCAGCATGTTTTTGCCATTTTGTTAAAGACCAAATGACTGCACTTGGGATTTATTTCTGTTCTCTCTACTTTGTTTCCCTGGTATGCACATTTGATTTTGTGCCATTAGCATACTATTTTTGCCATTGGAGCTTTGTGATATAACTTCAACTTTTTGATTGTGGTTCCTCCAGCTTTGTTCTTGTTGTCCAGGATGGCTTTTTCTATTCTATGTTAATTCTGGTTCCATATGAATTTTAGGATTGTTTTCACTAGTTGTTTTTTTTGAGGAATGCTTTGATATTTTGAATGAAATTGTACTAAATTTATATATCAGCTTTGAGAAAATATGGCTATTTTGAAAATACTAATTTCGCCTATTCAGGAACAAGAGTGTCTTAGTTACTTTTTCTCTCATTGCTAGGATAAAAATATTTTACATCCAAAATTATGGAAGGAAAGGTTTATGTAGCTCACAGTTAGTGGAGATTTCAGTCCATATTTTGCTGGCTCCAAGGCAGAGTGGCACATGGAAGAAGGCAGCCATTTATGGTGGCAGAAAATAGCAAAAGAGCAAAGGCTGAAGCAGTGGCTGTGGCATGTAGCTGGCCTCTCTCCCCTCCTTATAATAGTTTGTAGATTATCTTTCCAAAAGCAACTGTACCATGTATACACATAATCCCAGCATTTGATAAAGAATTAATCAAATACTATAGAAACTGTCCCATGACTGTAGGAGGCTTTGGGGGGATAACTAGACACAAACCATAACACTGTGTCCCTAACCACTGAAAGACTCATGCACTTCTTTATGCAAGAGGCAGTCTAATCCATCTCTAAGTGTTATCAAAGTCCTAACAGTTTCAGCACCAATGAAAAATCCAATTCTCAAGTCTCTTCTGAAATCTGAAGCAAATTCTTACCTCTGAGACCTTGTACAAATGAAAAGTTAAACACTTCCAATATCCATTGGCACAAAAAATTACCATTCCAAAAGCTACAAATAAGAATACCAATTATTGGGACTAAAGAAATCCAAATTCAAGAGAGACAAACAGTAAATCCTATAATTCCATGTGGAACATCCAAAGCAATCTGTGGCAAACTGTGAGCTCCATGTGGTTCCACCTCTATGATACTGTGGGTTGTACCTCCATGGCATCTTTCTGGGGCTGGCTGTGCTCCCTCTTTGCAGCTTTCCTAGGAAGATCCATGTTTCTGGCTTCATAAAAGAAAAACATTCTCTATGTTGCTACCATCGTGGAAACTGGTGGGGCTGCTGCTGTCATTTTGAAACATGGGTTCTGTGGCTTTCTCTTTAAATCCAAACCCCTCACCCTTAAAGCTCTGAAGCTACAAAAGTGGAGACCTCTTACTTCCTGTGATGCCCTCAGCCCATCCTTTTATCCTATTGTTCCTTCCCAGGAATGAAGGTACTCTCAGCTCTATTTTTACATTCACAGATTTATTGGCACTTCCTTTCCGACCAAAGTCACATTTTAAATCATCCTGCTTCTCTCCTTACTCTTGATTCTCAAAATAAATCTGACTAAAAGCCTCCAATGAAAGTCATGCCACTGCCTCAACATTCAACTGCCTTGAAATTTCTTCTGCTAGATGAACCAGTCTACCATGATTAATCTTAGCATCAGGCAAAGTCTTTGGACAAAAGTGAAATATGACCTTTCTACCAAGCCATAACGTGCATCATCTAGAGTCCAACAACCAATGCAGTCCCTCTTCCCAGCAGAACCTTTCCCATCTTGGTATTTGCAGGTAGGATTTCTATCAGCCTTCTGGTCTTCTGAGCTCTGAGAAGAATCTCCCATGTAGAGCAACTGAAAGGATTCCAGAAGTTCACTAGTTTAAAAATGTATTTGATGTCTTCTTTATCTTTTTTTTTTTTTTGTGGTGGAACTGGGGATTGAACTGAGACCCTTGTGTTTGCCAGGCAAGTGCTTATTCTACTGAACTATCTCCCTGGCCCCAAAGAAAGAGACCGCTTTTTTTTTTTTTTTTTTTTTTTCAGAACTGGGGATTGAACTCAGGACCCTGTGCTTGCCAGGCAAGCACTTATTCTACTGAGCTACTTTCCCAGCCTGCCTTGATGTCTTCTTTAATCTATTTTTAGTGTAGTTTTGATTATAGAGGTTTAGGTAAAATGGTAAATATCTAATTTTTCTTGAATATGTTATAAATGGTATTGCTTTCCTAACTTCTTTCTTGGTGGATTCGATTTTAGTGTATAGAACACTGTTGATTTTTGTGTGTGTTGGGCTTATTCATTGCTGAATCTGTGTGTTTTTTATTTATTTATTTATTTATTTTTTGTTTTGTTTTGTTTGTTTGTTTGTTTTTGAGACAGGGTCTCACTATGCAGTTCAGGCTGGCCTCGAGCTCACTTTGTAGCTCAGGCTGGTCTCGAACTCACAACAATCCTCCTGCCTCAGCCTCCCGAGTGCTGGGATTACAGGCATGCGCCACCACGCCCAGCCTGTTTATTTATTTTTTATTATTATTATTTTTTTTTTGGTGGAGCCGGGGATTGAACTCGGGCCCTTGTACTTGCCAAGGAAGCACTTATTCCACTGAGCCATCTCCCTGGCGTGAATCTGTGTGTTAATTGTAGTGGTCTTTTGGTAAAATGTTTTGGGTAATCTTTGTAACAAATACCATTAGCAAATTATGATATTTTGACTTCTTTCTTATTGTTTTTATATCGTTCTCTTGTCCAATTTCTCTATATTATGTTTTGAATTAGGAGTGGTGGTGGTGAATATTCTTGTCTAGGTCCTGCTTTAGAGAAAAGGCATTCAGTTTACCGCAATGTAATATATAATGTAGTATGTTTGTCATCAATTGATTTATCATATGAAGATACGGTCCTTTTATTCTTATCTTTTTCAGTGTTTTTATCATGAACAGATATTGGATTTTGTCAAAGCTTCTATTTTTTTCTGTTAAGATGATTATGTGACTTTTGTCCTTCTGTGTATGTAATGGATTATGTTTTGAGATTTGCATTTGTTGAATCACCTTTGCATCCTTGCATTGAAGCCTAACTAATGAAGTTGATTTTCGTATTATTCATTGTATTCTGTTTGTAAACATTTTTTTAAATGAGCAGAATAGATTTATTGAGGGAAAGAAAGCTCCTGTCCAAGAGAGGGACAGGAGGGGGCCCAAGAGGCTAGCTCCCCTGTAAACATTTTTTGAGCATTTCTAGATACATGCTTATTTGAAAAATTGGCCTGCTGTTTTCTTTTTTTATTCATTCTTGTCCTATTTTAGAATTATATTAATGCTAGCTTCTAGGAATAAGTTTAGCAATCCTCTTCTCTTTCAATTTCATTAAAGAATTTGAGAAATATAACTTTCTTTTTTTTTTTTTTTTTTTTTTTTTTTTTTTTTTTTTTTTTTTTTTGATGGAACCAGATATTGATCTGAGGCCATTGTGCTTGCCAGGGAAGACCTTATTCCACTGAGCCATCTCCCTGGCCCCTGGTGTTATAACTTTCCTGAAGTTCTTATAGAATTAAATGGCGAATTTACTGGGTTCTAGGCTCTTTTTCATTGGTATGTCTTCTGTTACTTTCTCAATTTAATTATGTTATGATATTATTTGATATTTTTTTCTTTTTATGTATTTGGTACAAAGACTAACTATGCATCTCCAACTCATAGTGATTGTCCTGTTTTCAGTCTCCCCAGCACTGGGGTTTCAGGCGTGCATCACCACGCAGACTCGGTCAGCAGCTTAGCTCACCCTGGTCTCTGAGGTTGCCTGAGCAAGTGCCTATTGCTTAGTCTGCTGAGGTATCGCTCCAGCCTTGAGATACTTGTGTATTCTTGCATTAATTTTTGTAATTTACAGGAATTTAGGAATTTTCCTTTTACTCTAAATTCTTCAGTTAATTGGACTCCAAGCATTTAAAGTACTTACTAATTGTGTTTTGAATTTAGTCGTGTCCATTATGATTTTGTCTTCATTTGTACAAAATAATGAATGAGAAACAAAATAAAATCACAACCAAGGGTAACATGAATTAATATGTACTAAAATATACAACAGTGTAAAATGAATAGTATTTAATAAATGGTAGCTGTTGATATTTATCTTACAGTTAATTGAAATATTTGCTTTTAAACTCCAGATTTCAACTATATTTGTGCTACAATTTGTATTATCATTATGTAATTATTTCTACATTCTGAAAATGCACTCTGCACGCATTTACCATTATATATGTCTTACTTTTACCTTCAGTCTGTACTATTAATGTCAGCAGAATTAATTAATCTCAGTCTCTCATATGTCATCGCCTCTAGTAAGAAGGAAAAGGTAACAGGAAATTGAAGAAAATATAGGAGCTTGTAATACAAACCTATATGGAAAGGAGAGGTAAAGACAACATATATTCTGAAATTAAAGGTGTGTAGAAAGTAGAAAACACATGATTTCAAGTACAGTGAATAGGAAGAGGTGCTTGCTAAGAGTTGAGAGAGAGATCATATTGGATTAAATGTTGGCAATTTGTTTGGTTTCCACTCAGGAGAAGCTAGAAAACCACCAATGGAGTTCTTCTTTGGATATAATTGTAGCTTAAAGTTATTGGTATGACTTTGCTATACAGAAGACCACAGCCATTATAGGGAACATCTCCTTTTCTCTTTTTAGCCTATCCCCATAATCTATATTCCAATTCCCTTCCATTCCCCATTTACAACACTCAGTTTCTATTTTTTCCTTCTTTTCTTAGTATCAAGTTCATAAAGCACAGGCACAATTTGACTTTCATAAAAATCACAATGGCTATGGTATCAGATTACATTCATACAAGAGCAGAAAGAGCAATTGCTTGGACTAGTATGGAAGTATTAGTATTAGATTATTTAAAACTGTCAGACACTGCACATCTGTGAAGAGAAAGTTGAGAACATGAATAATTTTCTGTAGTTACAAGTAAAAGAGATCATTCATGTATGCCTTGCAATGTTGTAATTAGAGTAACTGGGCAAAATGGAATTGCCATTATGAGAATTTCTGAAATGAAGATAAAGGTGGGACAAGAGGTCCATTTTGAATATGATAAATTAAAGTTGCCCCTTAGATATCCAGTTAGAGATGTTAAATAAACAATCTGAATATATTGATTTACAGTTCAGCAAAGAGACTTGGCTTATAGAGGCATGTTAGGAATTTTTCATGAGATTGTGAGTATTTAAATTTATGAGTTTGTAAGAGATCACCTAGAGAGCGAATAGTAGATCAAGAGAGGAGTACAAGGACAGAGCCTTAGGGCATGAAATACTGCACACAGTAGGGCAAGAGACAAAGGACACAGGTGATTTTTTTCTTTAGCTCACCATAATAAATAGTGTCCACTGAGTGAATGGAATATTTGAGCTTAGGTGAAAGAATTGACAGTTTATTCATGACAGCAGGGGACAAGATTGAGTACATGCAGTATTGCAATATAGGAATTACATCTATGTTGATACAATATGGCCTCAGGAAAAAATGTTTACTGTCATTTTCTTTTTCTTTTCAGATATAATAATTAGGAAAATAATGAGCATTAGGCCCTATTCCTTTACTGGAATTGGAAAGAAAGAAAGAGGGAAATAAAATTCTGTAACCAGTGATTAGATGTTGATAAAGTTCTCTGAAAAAGAAAGCAGGGTGAAAGTGCTGTAACTGTCATAAAATAGGATGCCTGGTATACATATCTTCTGAAGATGATACTCTAACACTTAAAAGAATTCTCCCATGAAATGTAAAACAAGGGCAGAGCCAGTGCATGATATTATATTGTCACATATTTGTGTGTGGTCATCATCTGATACCAAACATATTTTTCTTTTGGGAAATATAGTGATACTTTGAGACTCTTCCATATAAAACAGCGGTAATATATAATTCTGTGCTGAGTTCAAAGTCTATTTTAATACTATGAAAGAAAGCACATGAGAAAAATACAGCATAAAATTATACTTCAAATGGATAATTTTATTTATTAAGTACTATTATTGATTGTGGACAAATACATCCTACTTTCACTCCCAGGCAGAATAGAAATATGGTTTCCTAAAGAGGAAGTAAGCCTTTATTTGCTTGAATGACCCATCAAACAGATATGCACACTACATTTTCTTTATCCAGCCTGTCCAATCCTGATGTATTTTACCCAATAAGATATTTTTTGTTCTGTCTTATTAATATTATTTAAAAAACTGGCTATTTTTTCCTTTAAAAAAATGCTTGCCCTCCTCTGTCTCATTTATCTTACAGTTAATTATTGAGCACTTAGCACACAGAAAGCTCCTTTTCTAACCAGAGCAGCAGAAGACTAGACAGTCTGTCCCTAGGGGAGCTTATGTTTCACATTTGAACTGCTTGTGTCTTCAAATTTATCAGCTACAAGATTAAAACTTTTTCTAGGGGATTCTGCAATAAATGATAGTTTGAATGCTTATCAGCTTTCTAATTCCCAATTATTTCTCTGTCTCAGGGGGTATCATATATACTGTGTAGCTCTCAGAGGGGCTCAGTTCTTGTATCCTTGTGAGCTCTGTATGGGAAAAGTCATGCTTACTTGTTTGTGCAGAATTCTGGGAGGACTCTGGCTTCCTAGACATAGAGGGCCTGCAGGAACATTGGAAGCAGAAAGAGGGTTACCTCCTATGCTGAGGATGATCCAGAACAGTCTTCAGAAGCTGATACCTGGTTTGTAGGATGTTTTAAAGAATAAACAATGTACTCATTGTTTCAAAATTATGTACCCCTGTGGAAGATGTATGGAGAAAAATGAAAAAAAAAATAGTGACATTAGATAGAGTACATTAGATGGCTTACTATGCAGCCAACAAATGTAAAAGAAAGACTGTCTCAAGACATCATTGGTGGAACAATGTAGCCAGGCATACATGTAACACAAGAAGGAAACTGGAAAAGTAATGGGCTTTGAATGAGACTTAGGGATCACAGTTCAACAAGGAATTGTATTTAGCAAAACAGAACCACAGAATTACAATATTATCAATAGAGTAAAATTGCATTTCACGAAGAAAGTCCATATGCTTTAGCAAAATAAACCTAGACAGAGTGTTGTCAAGATTAAGCAGAAACATTCCTGCTTTAAGATAACATCGCACATTTGGCTTATTCTTCATATTTCTCCAATCAATGCTTTTCATACCTTTTTTGCGCTACCAAGTCAACTAGAGACTGATTCTACTGTTACGAACCACACGTGTGTTTATACAGTGATGACACTGCTTAAAAACGAAATAAAAATTTCAATTTCGTATGCAGTCACAATATAAGAAAGGGTCAAAAATTGTCCTGGAAATAGCACAAATAATATAATTTTCTCTGGAAATTTTAGAAATAGGTTGATCTAATGAAGAAGAAGAGGCACATCAAAATTCAGTACCCGTTCTTCTTGAAAAGATTGATGTATTAAATATTTATGCAAACATATTAAATTGGCAAGTGTATGAAAACATTATTACATATTCATCACCTTCACATTTCATTTTTTGAAGAGAACTTCTTTGCTATAAAACTAAAATAGATGACTCTAAGTTCTCTAAAAATCACATTTTTCAAATTTCATTACACTAGATAGTTTTTCTTCAGAGTTTATATTAATTCGCATAAATAACAAAATTAATGTTGGAACTGGAAAAGGCTAATAATTTATTCAAAAGAGAAGCACTAAAGCACTGCTTCATTTTTGGTCTTTCCCACAAAACTTGCACTAGAGGCTTCTGATATTAGAGAGGCTTCCTAAGGGTACCTGTTCACTTTGGGATATAAATGAGCTTTTTAGCTCATGGAATTATTTAGCAAACAATTGATTTGTAACAGAAGTCAAATGTCATCCGAGTATTAATGCATTCCTAAACTAACCTAACTTTTCCTGAAGTACAATAAATCCTGACTGACTCCAACATTTTGTGATCTTTGAAAAGCATTACTTTTTAAAATTAAAATTAAATTGACTGCACCTGTCACTAAAGTCCAGAAAATGGAAATGATTTTATACATGTTTTAAAAATATGTGTGTTTAGTATAAATTGCCTCTTTATGTTGATGGAACATTCTGCATTCAGAGCTTGCTTTCTTCTGTCTGGTACCCACAGGCCCTGTTCCTTCTGACCCATGTTATTTTTCTTTTAAATAATTTTACTGAGAAACAAACAGCAACGAAACAGTTTTAAAACCAATTAGTAGGACAGTTTCAATAATTAATACATTGCATAATGTTTTCTTAGTGGTCATTCATAGTACAAGATGCAGACATGATATCCTGTCCACAAACAGTATTAGAACAAATATTTCTATTCATTGAATTAAGAGAAAGTAGCTATATATCTATCCTAAATATTTTGAAAATACAGATGCAAAATGGTTCTTCATTTGTATCTCCTTTTTTTCTTTAGTTTTTTCAGGGAAGGGTATTCCATTGTCATTTAAATATTGTAAGTATGTGAATTCAGCAAAATATTCCAATACAGTCCAGTAATCCATAATAGTGGGTTTTCTGTAAGACTGGCAATGTCAGACTTGAGCCTTTTACAGCTCAGCATATTAATATGGCTTTACTTTTTATACTTCATTTTTATAGTTTTCTGCTGGATGGTTAAGACTAAGATAAAGCAAGACCTATATAACAAGAAATGTAACTTTTGTATCTGACAAGGTCAGTCAAATCCCCTCAGGTTTTATACTGAAACCTGGTACCAGAGTTTGTAGATCCTTTGTCAGTGTCAGCCAATGTGGATGAATCACAGCCATTACTTGACCAATTTGCTCTCTGTGAAAGCCTGAGAGGATGTTTTCTCTCCATGTGACTCTCCTTAGGCACACTTAACATCATCATTCACTTTCCTCTGTAGTCTCATAATCTCTTTGATTGGAAAATTTGGGACACACCTGAGTTACATGATGTTACAGTGCAGGTTCTCCTATGTCCTGAGTCTTCACTGACCTTGAAAGAATAGGGCCAAAATATTGGCTGTCCTTGCAGCCCTCCTTTTATGTGCTTCTTTTGTCCCAGCCAACTCTACTTTGTCCCCATATATGTGTATCTGCTCATCTTCTGCATTTTCCAAGAGCTTGTCTTACCTTCTGCCTGCATCTCACTTCTTTTGTCATTATGTCTGATATTTTCAACACAGCTGCCTTACTTGATAATTGTTTTTCCTCTGGAGTCCTGATGCTCAATATTTTGATAGTTTCTCTGCAGCACCCAGCCTGTGACCTCCAGAGAAGCAGGTTCTTAGCATTGTTATCCCCGCTCTCCTATGCAGAGTACAGGAGGAAGGCCCTGTGTTAACACAGGAGAATGGAGGAGGGAGAGAAAGGAAAAGGCCAGTTCTCCAAGAGTGACTGTGAAAGGAACTTAGGGTTGTACTTCATCTCAGCTTGTCTTCCTCCATAAACATTCCAAACCTCTGTTGCATTTGTGTGGCCAAGTTCCGCTGTCTCTGAAGCTTGTGGAACACAAACACTGCTGTTAGATTTAAAAGGACATTTTTTTTTGTCTTATTAAAAGTATTTGTTTGAAACTTGTTCCTATAATATTCTAAAATACATGAAAGTCAGTGATGTTAGTTCAAACTTACTACTATACATTTATAGAAATGCCTTTATTTTTTCTGTATGCATAAATACGTATCAGTGGTCATGTTGTATTTATAACTGCATATTGTGCTTGAAATTAAAATGCTTAAAATGTTTCTTTTTTTCCTGAGTTTGCAAGTTTATATCTGTTCATCTAAACAACTAATTTGAAGATAATATTATGGAATACATTATTGTCTAATTCCTATTATTTTGTTTAGTGAAATTCTGTATAATTTCTAATGTCTTTTTGTTCCTTTTTCATTTACCATTTTTATTGTTTAAAAAATAAAAAATGTAAAAAAATGCTAGTTGAATTTTCTCTGTATCAGCTTGTCTAATTTACTATTTGCACTGTTAAAGTAAGAGATGTTTAGATGTTTTTCTAAGATTCTATGAATCTATATGTGATCAATC
>PVKA01027253.1:0-30734 GCA_004027165.1 Ctenomys sociabilis
GGAGGCTGAGGCAGGAGGATTGTTGTGAGTTCAAGACCAGCCTGAGCTACAAAGTGAGCTTAAAGCCAGCCTGAACTGCATAGCGAGACCCTGTCTCAAAAAGACAAAAAAAAAAAAAAAAAAAAAAAAAAAAAAAAAAAAAAAAAAAAAAAAAAAAAAAAAAAAAAAAAAAAAAAAAAAAAAAAAAAAAAAAAAAAAAGAGAGAGAGAGAGAGAGAGAAAGCACAAACATTTGAAAAAATAGGACAAAACAAATTAAATATTGCCTGCTCCTTTCCATAGACCAGCAGAAATGCACAGTACATTGATCAAACCATCCTGCTTACATAAATAAATAATTCTCTTTCTTCCACTCCCACTCCTGTCCTTCTCCTCAACTCAGTAACTCTTTCCTTTTAAAGAAGTTCATGCCCTTTTCCCAGTATTTATTGTACCCTTCAGATTCCATTTTTCTGTTTCAGGTTCTTACACTAAGGAGACAATATGACATTTGTGCATGTGGGTCTGATTTATTTCACTTAAGAATATGTTCTCCAGTTGCATCCATTTACCGACAAGGCTCAGATTTATCATGTTTTATAATTGAACAATATTGCGCTGTATAAAAATACCACATCTCAGGGCTGGATAGATGGCTCAGTGGAATAAGCACTTCCCTGGCAAGTGCAAGGGTCTGAGTTCAATCCCCAGTTCCACCAAAAAAATACCAAATCTCCTTTATCCATTCTTCAGTTGATGGGCATATGAGTTATTTACGAGATTTAGCTATGACTAATTGCACTGCTATAAACACAGGTGCACATATATCGCTGTGGTATGAGGTTTTCAGTTCTTCTGAAAAAATACCCAAGAGAGGAATAGCTGGCTTCAATGGGATCTCCAATCCTAGCTTTTTAAGGAATCTACATACTGATTTCTATAGTGGTTGTACCAGCATGCACTCCCATCAACAGTGCATAATGGTTCTTTTCTCTCCACAGTCCTTCCAGCTTTTCTTATTGGCTGACTTTTTGATGTTAATCATTCTTTTTGGGATGAGATAGAATCTGTGTTTTAATTTGTATTTTTTGAATGATCAATGATGTTTAACATTTTTTCATATATTTATTTGCCATTTGTATTTCTTCTTCTCAGAAGTGTATATTCACCTCAGATGCCCATTTTGTATTCTGTCTTTGAATTTGGGGTCCTGTTTTCTTTTTAATTCTTTATATGTTCTAAATAGATGGCCTTTGTCAAAGTGACAGTCGGCTGTAATTTCTTCCCAGTTTGTGGGTTTTCTTTTTCCTTTGTTGGAGCTTTGCTTTGAAGTGTAGAAACTTTTCATTGAGATGAGATCCCAGTTGTTGATTCTTTGAAATAGTTCCCATGTAGTCTGGTATTTGTTCATGAACTCTCTACCTACCCCCTGTATCTTTAAGATCTCTACCTATATTTTTTCCTCCAGAAGATTTAGTGTTTCTATTTTAATATTTAAATATTTGATCCATTTTTACTGAAGGTTTGTGCATGCTGATATGCATGGGTCTAGTTTTAAACTTCGGCATGTGGAAAGCCAGTTTTTCCAGCACCATTCACTATTTTTCTTCCAACCGCCACGTTTGGCCCTTTATCAAAGATAAGGTGACTGAATGTGTTTGCAGTTGTGTCTGCATCTTCTAATCTGTTCCACTGATCCTCTCATCTGTCTCTATGCAAGTACCATGATGAATTTATCATAACAGGTTTATGGTATAATTTCAGATCAGGAATTGTGATAACTCCAGGCTTTCCTTTGTTTCCCAGAGTTACTTTTGATATTCTGGGTATCTTCTGGTTCCACATGAATTTAAGGAAAGTTTGTTCTAGCTCTGTGAAGTATACTAATAGCACTTTAGCTGGGGCTTGCATTCAATCTGTATAACAATCTTGGGAGTATGACCATTTTCACAATATTAGTTCTTCCTATCCAGGAGCATGGAATATTTTTCCATTTTCTCAAATCCTCTTCAGTGTCTTTTCTATTAGTACTGTAATTTTCACTGTATAAATATTTTACAGCCTTTGTGAGATTGATTCCTAAATATTAACTTTTTGGATGTTATTTTGAAAGGCATGATTTCTCTAATTTCTGCCTCAGTGTGTTTACTGTTTGTCTACAAAAACATTACAGATTCCTTGGTGTTGACTTTGTATCCTGCTACATTGCTGAATCTGGTTATTAAGTTTAGATGACTCTTGGTGGAGTTTTGGGAGTCCTCTACGTAGAGTATCATGTCACCTGCAAATAATGATCATTTCACTTCTTTTCCAATCTTTGTTCCTTTTATTCTTCTCTAGTCTAATTGCTCTGGCTAACGTTTCCAGAATTATATTGAATAGGGACGGAGAGAGTGGACATCCTTATCTTGTTCCTGATTTTAAAGTGAAGGCCTTCAGTTTTTGTCCACCATTTAGTATGGTGTTGGCTGCTGGTTTCTCATAGATTGCTTTTATCAGGTTGAGATATAGACTATCTATTCTGATTCTCTGTAAAGTTTTTATCATGAACAAGTATTGGACTTTGTCAAAAGCTATTTCTGCATGCATTGAGATGGTCATGTGCTTTTTGTTCTTGGCCCTATTGGTGTGGTATATTACATTTATGGATTTTCTTATGATGAACCATCCTTGCATTCTTGTAATGAATCCCACTTGGCCATGATGCATAATCTTCTTAATGATTTGTTGCATTCTGTTTGCTAGTATTTTGTCAAGGATTTTTGCATCTATGTTCACATTGGCCTATCGTTCTCCTTTTTATTTGGATCTTTCTCTGGTTTTGGGATCACAGTAATACTTGCCTCCAGGAATGAGTTTGGGAGAATTGCTTCACTTTCAATTTCATTGAAGGGTTTGAGAAAATTTGGAATTAAATTTTCTCTAAATTTCTTGTAGAATTCTGCTGTGTATCCATCAGGATCTGGGATTTTCTTTGTTGGTAGATTTTTCAAAACATTTTCTTTTTTAAAAATAATTTTATTGAGAAATAATAGCAATGAGACAGTTTTAAAACCGATTAGGAGGATAGCTTCAATAATTATGCATTGTATATTGTTGTCTTCTTAGTGATTATTCACAGTACAAGATGCAGGCATGATATCCTGTCCACAAACACTATTAGTACAAATCATTTTATTCATTGAATTAAGAGAAAGTATCTGTATATCTATCCTATTTTGAATATACAGATACAAAATGGTCCTTCATTTGTATACCCTTGTTAGTTTTGTCAGAGTTGGGCATTCCATTGTCGTTTAAATATTGTAGGTGCATTAATTCAGCAAAATAATTCCAAAATTGTCCAGTAGTCCATAATAGTAGTGATTATCTGTAGGACTGGCAGTGTAAGAAGTTGTTTTCATTACATTTTCAATTTCAGTTCTAGTTATTGGGTTATTCAGAGTTTGTATATCTTCTTGACTCAGCTTTGACATTTCATATGTATCTGGGAAACTGTCCATTTCCTCTGTGTTTTCCATCCTGTGAGAGTAAAGATTTTGGAAACAGGTCTTGATTATCTTCTGAATTTCTCTAGGGTCTGTAGTGACTTCACCCTTTTCATTCTCTATTAGATGAATTTGGGTTTTTTCTTTCCTTTTTTAAAATTAGGTTGGTTAGGAATTCATCAATTTTATTAATTCTTTCAAAGAACCAACTCTAATCCATTTACTCTTTGTATTATTTTCTTCATTTCCAATGCATTAATTTTTGCTTTAATCTTTATAACTTCCTGCCTTCTCTGGGATTTGGGCTTGACTTGATCTTCTTTTTCTAGGAGTTCAAGGTGCAGTATAAGATTACTTATTTGGGCTTATTCTGTTTTCCTAATCTGCAAATTTGCTGCTGTAAATTTTCCTCTTAAGACAGATTTCATTGCATCCTATAGGTTTCAGTAAGTTGTATCTGCATTTTTGTTTAATTGTAAATATTTTTTAATTTCTTCTTTAATTTCATCTGTGACTAACTGGTTGTTTAGGAAGTTGTTATTTAATTTCCATGCATTTATGTTGTTTTTGTAGTTTTCTTTGTCAATAATTTCCAGTTTTATTGCACCGTGGCCAGATAGTATGCATTTCAATTCCTTTGCATTCACTTAAGGAGTGTTCTCTGTGTTAGTATACACTCTATTTTGGAGAATGTTCTGTATGCAGCTGAGGAGAATGTGTATTCTGTTTTGCTGGGTAAAGCACTGTAAAGGTCTACGGAGTCAATGTCTTCACAAGTTAGGTTTAGTTCTGTTATTTCTTTGCTGATTTTTTGGCCCAGTTGATCTATCTCTTTGTGACAGTTGTGTATTAACATCCCCCGTTACTATTGTATTGTTGCTCATTTTATTTTTTATGTCTGTTAAAATTTGTCTTATGTGGTTGGGTGCTCCTACATTGGGTATATATATTTATAATTGTGATGTCTTCCTCTTGCAGTTTTCCCTTAACAAGAAAACAGTGATCTTCTTTATCCCTTTGGATGATTTTTGGTTTGAAGTTGATATTGTCAGCAACCAGGATAGCTACCCCTGCTTTTTTCTGATTTCCTGTGGCATAGAGGATTGTTTTCCATTCTTTGACTTTTAGTCTGTAAATGTCCTTTACATCTATGTTCGCATTGGCCTATAGTTCTAAATGTGTTTCTTTTGTGCAGCATATTGTTGGATTTTTTCTTTCTTTCTTTCTTTTTTTTTTTTTTTTTTTTTTTTTTTTTTTTTTTTTTTTTTTTTTTTTTTTTTTTTTTTTTTTTTTTTTTTTTTTTTTTTTTTTTTTTTTTTTTTTTTTTTTTTTTTTTTTTTTTTGTACTTTAGGGAAGAGTCTACAAGGTGTTCAGGGTCTCACTACTAGACTGGACTAGTAGTGATCTACCTGTTTATAGCCTCCCAAGAGCTGGATTACAGGTGCATGCCACTATGTCCAGTCTCAACATGGCAGACCTGGGGATTGAACCCCTGGCCCTTGCACCTGCTTGCAGGCACTTTAATCCACTGAGCTATTTGGCCAGCCTTGAATTTTATTTCTTAATCCAATCTGTTAGTCTGTTTCTTTGATTGGTGAATTGAGGCCATTTATACTGATGGTTATAACTTATACATATTGGCTTACCTCTGTCATGCTATTTTCCTGCTATTGGTTCCATACTTTTTCCCTCTTTTTAATTACTTGTTCTGTTTGGTGGCTCCTTTCTGTTATCTTTGAAACTGTGATCACCTCTGTCTCTTTCTAGAATATCTGTCAGTACTCTTTATAGGGTTGGTTTAATGGTCATGGATTTCTTCAGTTGTTCTTTGACATGGAAGGATCTTATTTTGCCATTGAATTTGATAGTTTTGCAGGACACATCAATCTGGGATGGAACTTATTCTCTTCCAGGACCTGAATACTTCACTCCAAGCTCTGTTTGATTTGATGGTTTGTGTTGAGAAATCTGCTGTGCTTCTGATGGGCTTTCCATTGTGGGTGATTTGTTTCTTCTCTGTAGCAGCTCTTAATATTCTAGTCTTTTGTTGAATTTCTGAGATCTTGATTATTATGTGCCTAGGTGTAGATTTATTGTGATTATACCTGTATGGAGTTCTATATGTTCCACGTATCTGTATGTCAGGTTCTTTCCTCCAATCTGTTAGTCTGTTTCTTTGATTGGTGAATTGAGGCCATTTATACTGATGGTTATAACTTATACATATTGGCTTACCTCTGTCATGTTTGGAAATTTTTTCACTGATACTTCTGCAAATAGTCATTTTGTGTCATTTGTGCTGTTCATGCTGCTTCATGGACACCTATTATTCTTATATTATTTTTCTTTTTCAAATCTTGTAGACGCTGAATTATTATTTCCTGGTTCCTTGTTAGTTTTAAGAAATCTTTCCTTGCACATTCATTAGCTACAATAGTCTTTGAGGGATGAAAGTGTATCTTCAGTTTCATTCAAGCAGTTTTGCCAGCTTTCAGTGGAGTTCTTAATTTCCTGAATATCTGTTTGAATTTGTTTCATGTGTTCTAATTCCTTCCTGTATTGTTTATTCAGTGTTTACATCATTTTTCTGTTCTCCTTTTTTTTTTTTTTTTTTTTTTTTTTTTTTTTTTTTTTTTTTTTTTTTTTTTTTTTTTTTTTTTTTTTTTTTTTTTTTTTTTTTTTTTTTAATCTATGTTTTTCTTTAGCTGTGCTGAGCAATTCTTTCATAATTGTTGTCCATTCTTTTTGGAACTGAGAGATTATTTCTGTTTTTATTTGTTTGGTAGCCTGATGAATTTGTTTCTTTACTTCAGTTGCTATCATTTCAGAGATTTCAGGTATGTGATTTCCAAGATCTTGTATGTCTTTGTCTCCTGGGTTTGTTATGGCTAGGCTAGAGGACTGAGATTGCCTTTTTTTTTCATGAGTGCATACTACCACACCCAGTCTCAATTGCCATCTCAGTGCACCCAGGGGGCAGAGATGGCATGGCAGGCTAGGGAATCAAACCCCTGGCCACTGTGCCTGCCTGCTTGCAGGTACTTTAATCTACTGAGCTATTTGGCTGGCCCTGGGAGGCTAGAATTTTTAAGGGACCCTACACACTTTTGCCCCTCCTCTACCCCATGGTGGTAGCAAAGCCTATAGGATCTCACTGTCACTGTTCATCTGACATCCTGCGGAATGGTAGCCAGCTCCCAGCAATTTACCATGGCTGCATGCTCAGCCTCAGCATCCCACACACATCTCATCCAAACACATTCTTCCTGAAAACACCTGAGCACAAAGCCTCCCATGAGCAGCCTAGCTAACTCCTCAGGTACATTCTCCAGAAGAAACCTGCAGGTTCCCACTCCTCTGGTGTTCTCTGCTAAACATTTCATTCAGTTAAGACTATGTACTTAACGTAAAATAAGATTATTACATAGTTGTTAGGAAAAAAGATAATCATAAATATACATACACCCAATGGTAGGAGCAGCTAACTATAAAAGACAAATATTAATACACATGAAAAATCAAATAAAAATAATACAATTATAATGAGGGACCTTAACACACTGTTGTCATGAAGAGATAGATCAACCAGATAAAATATGCAAAAATAATAATAAAAGTGAGCCAAACTTGTGAACAAATGAAGTTAGTAGAGCTTTACGGAGTGTTCCACTCAACAACATCAGAATACACATTCTTCTGAGCTGCACAAAGGATGTTCTCTAAAATAGACCATATACTAGCTCATAGAACATGCTTTAAGTAAATGCAAAGGACTTGAAATCATCCCATGCATGTTATATGACCACAGGACAATGAAAATGGAAATTATTGAAAACAGATTTTAAAAAAACCTGTGTAAATACATGGAAATTAAATAACACCTTCTAGAACAACCAATGGGTCACAGATAAAATTAAAGAAGTAATTAAACAATATTTACAATCAAATGAAAATGCAAGTACAAATTACTGGAATCTGTGGGATGCAATGAAAACATTCATTAGAAAGAAATTTATAGGGGTGCATGCTCACATCAGGAAAACAGAAGAAGCACAAATTAGCAACTTAATGCTATACCTCAATCTTCTAGAAAAAGAATAACAAGTCAAACCCAGAGTCTAAAGAAGAGAGCAATTACAAAGAACAGAGCAGAAGACATCGCCTCTCTCCTTTCAGGGTAAGTGGGCAGGAATCAAGGAGGAAGAAGCTCTTGGGTAGGAGGAGAGATTTAGCTGGGGTGGGGCAGGACTGCCTAAGTGTAGTAACATTGGGGATGGAGACAGGCACCCAGAGTCTGGGTCTCCTGCCAGGCAGTGTAGAGAGGGCTACACTTGGTGAAGGACACTCAAAGGTTGAGTGAACACATGTCAATAAAGCTGAAGGTGTCTGGCCTCTTAAGAACTGCTTGGTAGTAAGTAGTCACCTTGTTCTGGACCAGAAGACAGAAAGCCCTCTAGAGGTTGCACACCCATTCCCATCTTCTTGTGATTCTGGGCTTGAGGTCTGCTCCTAGTTCTAACTCACTTTTCCTCTACTTGGCCCTTGAGCTCCTTCCTACTTCCCTTATAGCTGTAAAGTGGAATTTCTAAAATACAATGTTCCCCAGTCAAACAGGCCATGGAAAGACAAGACCTTGAATGAAAAGAAAACCTGGATCTGAAGGAGAAAGGAGGGAGACAGAATCTAGGCTGGACACTCCTGGGCTAGAAGTTGGTCAGGACCACAGGGACAATGCCAGGGTAAGCCTCTCAGTGAAACTGGTCCCACTTGGTGCCAACCTTCTTGGACTGAAAGCATTTTCAGGAGGAAGATGCTGATTAAGGCTGAAATAAGAAAAATTAGAACAATTCTGTATCCTACTCCCAAAACATAGGCAGTCCTTGAGGCCAAACCCTGCTTTTAATACATCTAATTTTAACCTTAGCCTGAGACTTAAAATTATTTTGATATCCTAGGGCTGAGTTTCAAAATTGAAGGAGAATTTTGGAACCTTTATGATCACCTGCACTGCACTCAACAATCCTCTGTTAACTGCTTTCTCTTGTCTAATTTTGATTGGACAAAGCCTTTTGTTGGTCCACCCATCCATCCAGCTATCTATCCATCCATCCATCCATCCATCCATCAATCCATCCACCTGTCCGTCCGTCCGTCCGTCCATTCTATAATCACATATTGGACACCTGCTCTGTGCTGGAAACTGGAGACATACAGGTCATTGCTGCTGTTAAGGAGCTTACCAGCCTTTGGGGAAACTCAAACTGCCACCCCTCTGGAGAGATAGGTAAGGGCTGGGCAAGTCCACTCAAGGCTGGACAAGGGGAGGCAGTGCCACGTGGGGCCTGTAGGTGGCAGCAGATGCTCTCAGCAGCCTGTGGGGGCTCCAGGGCACCTGGGGGCAGGTACTGAGCCAGCTGTGGTGAACCCATTGAACTGAAAGAGAGACCAGCATTTTCCAAGGCAGCTCATCCCTGGAAAGACACGTTGAGTCTAAGTTCTAGGCTTCCAGTCCAGATGCTTTCCTATGCCTTTCGGGAGGCAGAATTAAAAGACACAGGAAAATCAGAGCGTACTGAGCACTGCCAGACGTGTGTGCCGACCATTGCACACCCCACCCCGCATGTAAACCTTGGAACAGCTCTGCAAGTCGCGTTCCATCTACCATCTTTTTTTTTTTTTTTTTTTTTTTTTTTTTTTTTTTTTTTTTTTTTTTTGTCTTTTTGAGACAGGGTCCCACTGAGCAGTTCAGGCTGGCCTTAAGCTCACTTTGTAGCTCAGGCTGGTCTCGAACTCACAACAATCCTCCTGCCTCAGCCTCCCTAGTGCTGGGATTACAGGCCTGCGCCACCACGCCCGGCTTTTCCATCTACCATCTTACAGAGGAGGAAATGAAGGCCACAGGGTGAAGGTGACTCTGCAACAAGCAGGCAAGGATCCAGCGCTGTCCTGACTCCCTTTCCCATCAGGGTCCCCTGGGATCCAATATAAAAGCTGTTTGTGATGGCCATGGAGCCTCTGGATCGAGCAGGACGTGACTGTCTGACAGACTTAGACCCGTGGAGCACTCTGTTTCTTTCTCAGTGGCGAGTCCTCCCTCCTTGCTCTTTGCCCCGTCCCCACCCTCTGGGGAGCCTCCCCCCCTTGCAAACGAATGTGATCACAGCTTTCACACCTGTCGTGGTGATACTGTAGCGGAAATGACCTGGCATTCCTGAGTCACAGAATATTTTCACAAGTATTTTATTTGATTCTTAGTCCTCTTGTGAGGTGAATGACTTTATGATTCCCACCTCACGGATGAGGAAATGGAGGATGAGCAGTGTATGCTCCAGTATTTGCTCCAGGCAGCCTTTCCTTTAGAGCCTTCCTCTGCGGCCGTTATCCCTTGAGAGCATCAGCTTCTTTTCCTCTCCTCCTCTGCCCCACTCTTTGAGGCTGCAGTGCCCCTTGGCCCCTCTCTTCCTTGGACTCCTGCTGTACTCCCCTATGTGCTCCCAGCCAGCACTGCCCAGCCTGTGTGTGGAAGCGGCGCTGTGTGCTGGTGAGGGGCGAAGTTGAATCCCACATGTGGCTGTGGGATTTTGAGCTGGCTGCCTTCCCTCTGTGAGCCTCCTTTGATTCCCCACTAGTTCCTTTATGAAAATGAGCCCCCTGTGAGTCACCGTACACATTACACAAGCTGACCACTGCTCAATGAATGTACCATGTGTGTGCCTGTGTGTGCATGTGCGTGTGCGTGTGCACAGCGTGTGTGTGCACAGCGTGTGTGCAGGAAAATGGCAACCCCTTGAGAACAGCACTACTCAAGGACCTGGGTGATGCTGTGCACAGAACAAGCATCAGAATTCCTACATCTCTGCTTCAAAAGCCTGACTCCCTCTCCACTCCTTGCCAGGTCCCAAGGTAGGATGTTTGTGCTCCCTTGAGCCTTTATTTGAGCACCTTGCAGTGGGGAAGAGGGGCTTTGCAAACAGGTCAATCTGCACCAGGGATCAGCCTTTCACATGTGCCCTTTCCAGGCCATTGGCAAAATGGAAACAAGGAATGGTGTGTGACAAGGTCCTGTGTGGTCCTCATCATTTCAGATGCTGAGTCTCTCTCTCAGGATCTACAGGGTCTCACTACACAGATTGTAGGGATCCTTCTGTTTTCAGCCTCCGAAGTGCTGGAATTACAGGCATGCACCACCATGCTAGTCTCAGTCACAGTCTCAGTGAGCCCAGGGAAGGGCCCTGCACAGCACGTTGGGGATGAAATTCCCGTCCTGGTCAGGTGCTTTAATCCACTGAACTATCTGGGCCAGCCCTTAAGCTGAGCAATTCTTGCTATGCAAACCTGTCTGCTTACCTCTGGCTTCTTTCACAGGACCCCAAATGACCACAGCTTTCCTGAGCCCTTCTGCCACTCTTCCTTTTCACTCCTCCAGGCTTAAGGAATTGCTTGTTTCTGTAGGACAGGATCCGGCTCTAAATGGAAGCTAGGGTTCTCTCTTCCCTGCTCTGGGCGATCAGGAGCCCTTGCTTCAACACACTAGTGACCTCCAACTCCATGCTCTTAACAGCAGCTGGCTTCTTAGGATATGTCCAGCATGCCACTTAAGGGATTACCTCACCAAATCCTCAGAGTTGCCCTATAGAATAGGTTATTTGATTATCTTGGTTTTAAAAGTGATACATCGAAACTTGGAGAGATTCAGTAGCCTGCCCATTTCCAGCATTGGCTTGCACTACAAATGGGTCAAAATTCTAACCAAAGGACACAACTGTGAGGTTTATGGTTACCCACAGCGTCATGACTTTCCTTGTAGAGGTAACTGTACCCATGTCCTTCTCAATAACAAGGCTGTTGAAGTCTTCTCAGGGTTTATCTTGTAGTCCTGTACATTATTCTGTAGTTCCTTTGTCTGTGTTATCCATGTGGATGAGTCACAGCCAATGCTTGACCAGATTGCTCTCTGTGAGAGCCTGAGAGAAAGTTTTCTCTTCATGTGACTCTCCCCAGGCACACTTTAGAACTTCAATCTCTTTCCTCTGTGGCTCCGCAATCTCCTTGCTCAGAAAATTTGGAGCTCACCTGAGTCTCATGATATTGCAGTACAGGTTCTCCTATGTCCTGAGTCTTCGCTGACCTTGAAAGGCTAGGTCCAAAATGTTGGCTGGCCTTGTGGCTCTTCTATAGATAACGCTGTGCTTCTACATAATTCTATGATAGGCAAGATCTGCACTAATGGTGGTTGGACAGGATATTATGTCGGCTTTTAGTGCTATGGTCATCCACTAGGTAAATAATTATTGAATTTTTGATATAATTCAGCTATAAAAAAAACCTGTAAATATAATATCATGTATGCACCTTGTACAATACCAAAACATTATGAAAACAGTTTGCAATGTATTAATTCATCGACTCTGTATGGTTAAGGTGTCTTGAAACTGTCTGATTGACATTTGTATTTTAATAAAATAAAAATAAATGGAAAAAAGAATAACAAGGCTGCAAAGCCCTCAGGGGCAGGAGCATATCTTAATCACCTCAAGATTCCTTGTGGACCTTGAGGTGGTGGTTTGGACAGAAACCAAAGGGTACAGCATTTGGTCACACTGTGCTGACTGACTTTGGCAAGTCCCTTGACCTCTCTGAACAGGACTGTGCCTCCTGCCTGGCGGGTTGTGAGCATGGTTATCACCACATATATGATAACTGAGAGTGTTGGGAAGGTAGACAGCCTTGTGCCCACCATCCATCTCTGCCTAGGTTACCTTCTGAAGATGGGAGCCCCAGTCACCAGCAGAAATCCCCAGGGAGCACTGTGCTCAGCTGGCCCAGGCTCCCACACTTCTCAAGCTCTCTCTGGAATCCACTGACTTTTAACACTGAGCCCATCTCCTTCCATACCCTTCTTTCTGCTTCTTTCCTTTTGAGCCTCATCTCTCAGGCCCCTCCCTTTGTGGTACAGGTGATGGAGCCCAAGGGTGCTCTCCTATTGCCCTTCATTGCCAGCGCCTTGTGTTTTGTTTCGAGACAGTGTTATGGCTTATGTCTAGTTGTCCCCCGAAAGCCTCATGCAGTCATGGGGCGGAGACTTTTGGAGTTTGAGATTAACTCATGATCCACTGGGATTATGGGTGATTCAAGGCTGGGATTATGGGTCTTAATACTACTGGGATAATGTGTGTGTGTACTTCCTCCAGCCTGGGGCAGTGAGCTTGAATGCAATATAAGAGACAGAGAGACAGACTCTCTGTTGTCATTTTATTGTTGCTACTCCTGCATTTGCTCTCTGCTCTTTGCTGCCACCATGAAAGGATGCTCTCTGCCCTGTGCCAGTCTGCATTGGAGCCAGCTGAGTATAGCCTGGAACCTCCAGTAACTGTGAGCTAAATAAACCTTTCCTTCCTTCATTTTGGGTGTTGGATATTTGTCCCAGCAATGAGAGAAGAGTAACTGAGAGAGACAGTTGCCCAGGCTGGCTGAATCTGTGCTAAATTGCCCAGGATGGGCTTACACTTGTGATCCACCTGCCTTGGCCTCCTGAGTAGCTGGATCACAGGCATGTGCCCTCACAGTGGCTCTTTTTTTTTTTTTTCTCTGTAGCTTTACCAGCAATCTGGGCAGCTCTACAAACACACATCTTGCCCCCAAGTTCTCTCCCAGTGTACTTATGTTCACTTTTAGGGCCCCCTGTCCACAGCATCACCTCTTCCACTGGGCCAAGCCTGATTCAGTCTGGCATAGACTGTTCCTGCTCTGGGATCCCACTGCCATCTGGAAGCCCATCCCCAGGAGCACTGACCTTTACTGCCCTTGTAGCAAAGACAGGTATGTAGATGATAGTCACCATTCTGTCATGAACTTGCTGTGGGTGGTCAGAGACCTCTCTTACCTTCTCTGGGCCTTAGTGTCAAATCTGTCCAGTGAAGTACATAGCCTAGACCCTTAGTTGGCTCAGCTGCTGGAGCTCCTAAGTTCTGTGGCTGTGGAGAGGAAGGCCAATGGAAGAGCTCCTCTGTGCTGCTAGGAGGTGGGTGGGCTCAGTGCTAAGTTTAGACTTCAGAGGTGGCAACGGCATCCCTTAGGGATGGACCTTAGCAGAGAATGTTCCGTGCCTGTAGGTGACAGTTGGGGAATTACTTGGGGACAGGAAAAACTGTTTGAAATCCATCAGGTTGAATGATTATTTATGACAAATCCCACTAAGTCCTCAGGGTGCTTTCCATCTTTTTTTCATTCACTAACAGATATTTGTGAATCATTTGCTGCATGTTGCCCACCGTGCTGAGTGCTGAAGTTGCAACAGTGGCAAAAGTGAACCACTTTCTGCACTTGAGGAGCCTAAGGTCTGCGAGGAGAGGCAGGTCATTATAAGGATACATGATAAATAACACTGGTGACGTGATGCAGTCATGACCTCCAGCAAAATCTCCCTGAGGAGCTTCTTGTCCTTTCCATGAACTGCTGAGAAGGAAAAGCGTCCCAAGAGAATAGCATGGCCAAAGGCCCTGTGGAGAGGAGGAGCCAGTGAGAACAAGGAAACTAAAGCCAATGTGTCTAAAACAGGGGTGGGGTAGCAGGTGGGGCTGGGAGGTGGGGCGGGGTAAAGAGCCAACACCTAGAGTCCCTGCCATGTACCACTTGCCCTCCATGACGAGGTCAGATGGCAGGTGCCAGTCAGCACACACCACATGGAGGTTGATGTGTTATTAGTGATTGGCAGTGAATGCTTAGGTATGAATGAAACTAGCCAGGAAGGAGATAGATGGCAAGAAGGCTCAGACCTTGAGACTTTTAAGTATTTAATGTAATGGGCTGCACAGGAGACCATACAAAGGTGGTGAGAGAGGCAGACAGAAAGCAGCAGGTGTCCACGCTGCTGCAGAGGAAAGCAGTGAAGGACAGCTGGGAGTGATACTGCGCTTCAAGAGCAGGTGGGACAGGTGGTAATGCAGAGCCACCTCCTGTTGGGAGTGTGTGAGCATGCAGGCCACCCCCAGGGACAGACTGCAGAGTGCAGGGCATCTGCTGGCACGACTCTTGGGGCTCCCCCAGCATTCACACAGAGGTGGGGCCTTCAGGGAAGCCACGGGCCATAAAACAGAGGCTCAGGACCAAGGCTCACATCCTTATGAAAGAGGCCCAAGGGGACTCTCTTGCCCTTTGTTCTATTCTGGGATACAATAGATAGTGGTTTTATGCCCTCTCCAGAAACAGAACCTTCCACACTTTGATACTGGGCTTTTCAACCTCCAAAACAGTGAGAAATAAACTGTTGGCATTAATAAGCAAGTCCACTTATGGTACTTTTCTAAAGAGCCAGACAAGACTTCGGAAGAGAGGTGATGTAGGTAACACAGGATGGGCAGCTATTTTGAGAAGTCAGGCTATGAGGAAGGGGGCTGGAGATGGCAGCTGGGGGAGGACGAGGATACAGAAGGGTATTGTTTTCTTCTTCTCTCCTCTTCCCCCAGCACTCACTCCTTCTTTCTCCTCCTTCCTATCCCTTCCTCCTCTTTTCTTTCTCCTTCTCCTTCTCTAACTTGCTCCATCTTTACAAAGAAGGGAGGGAGCCTCTGTGTTTAAGGCATGTGGGGAGGAGGGCTGGCCACTAGGGTAAGATTCCCCAGAGAGTAGGGACACTCAGGACAAAGGAGCTGGCAGCCCTTGTGCAGGAGCAGGAGGAAGAACGGGGCATGTGTGCTGGGAGTTCATTTTTTATTGGACACCGAGGGACTTCTGTCTGATGATTGGCTTCTTCTCCGACACCTCCAAAGAGGTGGGAATGATAAAGAGATCGATGGCCTGAGGAAAATGGAGATGGTTTGAAATAATTATGGAAAATGGGAAGCAGACCAAAGAAACAAGGGGATTCCTCAAAGGCAGGTGGGACACACTGAATGGCAGGAGATGGTGGTGGACGGATAGACAGCCAGTCTGCCTCACTGCCTGACTCTTCACGTCCTACCCCACCACAAAAGTGCTTGTCTGCTTAAGTAGATGCAGAGAGAGATAGAGTTGGCTTCACCCAAAGGGGGGGTCTTGCCAAAACTGGTGGCTCAGAACGTGAAACAAAGGTATTTAGGGTTTTAGCAAAAAATAAATAAAGTTATTAGACATAAGCTGCTGAAAAGGGGAAGCTGAGATAGGGTGGGATGGGTAAATGCAAGGGAAGGACTGTGGACAGGTGAGAGAGCCCTGCATTGAGAACAGCCTGGCGTGAAGCCCAAGGGTGCACAGCCGGCACAGCCAGGTGAGACCCTGGAGATGGCCTTCCTGAGGAGCAGAACATGAGCATGGGTGGCTGCTATGGGGCGAAGGGAAGTCGCTGGAAGAAGGGAACTCGAGGAAGTGAGGGTTCAGGGCACTGAGCAGCTCCAAGTCTACACAGACAGCGGCGCCACCAGGAAGATCACAAATTGCTTGGAGTGAGAGAACCAGTGGTTTGGAAGCCACAGGCTTTGAATAATGACGTGGCAGGACCTGAAAGCTAGCGAGGACAGCCATGAGTGGCTGCAGAGATTCCACGGCGAAAAGCACAACATGCTCCACGGGGGAGGATTTTCTTTCAAAGTCCAAGGGAGCCCTAAGAGGGAGTAAACAGGCATTCTCCTACCTCAGGAAAAAGCCCAGACCTAAGCGGGTGAATCCTTGGTCCTAATCCACAGCTGGGAAGTGGACAAGAGGAGCATGAAATTCCCCTGCACGGACTTCTCACCTCAGAATGTACTCACGGAGCGCTGTGGGGTCTCTCATTCCTTGCTCACGTGTGCTCTTGCACACAGGAAGGCCTTCCTAGGCTAGAAGGCCCTGATGCCTCTCCTCCCTGCTCCCACTCTGTCTGACCCGGTGTGTGAGAAAGGAATGAAGAGGCTCATAGCGAGCTTTGTAAAACCAGGCTGGCTAAGAACAGAGCTCAGGCCGGGCGTGGTGGCGCATGCCTGTAATCCCAGCACTCGGGAGGCTGAGGCAGGAGGATTGTTGTGAGTTCGAGACCAGCCTAAGCTACAAAGTGAGCTTAAAGCCAGCCTGAACTGCATAGCGAGACCCTGTCTCAAAAAGACAAAAAAAAAAAAAAAAAAAAAAAAAAAAAAAAAAAAAAAAAAAAAAGAACAGAGCTCAGAGCCTCCTACACTTGATCTTAGCCATAAGGCTGAGAAACAATCTCAGAGACTCCTGAATCTCTTCCTACCCACTTCACCAGTAGGGAAAACACACACACACACACTCATCATCATCATCATCATCTAGGGAAGGAAGGAGTGGTCCAGCCTGGGAGAAAGGACTCACTGTACAGGACAGAGGCTGAGTCTGTGTTCAGACTGAGGCATGCACAGGCACAGTGCACACTGTTTGGGAATGATGTATTTCTTGGAATATCAGCCCCATCTGCCTTCTCATGCTGTGAACTATGTGATTCATTTGAGGTCCAAGATGGAAAGCAACGTGGAAAGAAGACATAAATGTGAAGGACGGATGTCATGTTCCTGTCACAAACAACCCAACACTGCAGCAACACAGCCCTGCCTCCGTTCATGGTGTGGGTGGTGGGCCCCAGAGTCCCACTGTAAAAGAGCATCTCTGTTCTGGAATAAGAGGGATAGACTATTCCAAGGAGGGATGAGTGTGTGTGTGTGTGTGTGTGTGTGTGTGTGTGTGTGTGTTTTCCCTACTGGCAAGCTCTAATCTTTACTACTGTAATCCCCATCCTCTAGTGATTGAGCTTCCAAGAATGCTGCTTGGGAGTCCCTGGGCCATCAAGGCCAAGGGCCCTTGTCCCATCTCCACCAAAGCTGACCACGAGGAGATAGATCCTGCCATCTAAGAGCCAGCCCAGCACAATGGAGGGACAGATGCAGTGCTTGGCCGAGTGGGTGAAGGTTGGCACTGGTTATGTGCACAGAAAGATTTGTCTTTCTGAAGCTCAATGATGAAAATGGAAAAAAAAAAAAAAAGCATACCTGCCTCCCCGGGTAACTCTGAGGATGATATCAGGGGGCATATATGTCTTGGACTTATCTCGAGCTTCCGTGGAGGAGGGTAGATGGTGCAGTAGACTTCTGGTTCTTGTGAACAGATAGTGGAGCTTCAGCATTCCACCAGAGGCCCCACAGTGACAGTGGGATGTCATTTAAGATATTGTGGATGAGACTGCTTCTGTGGAAGCTGCCTTAATTTTTTTTTCAAACAAGTTGACCAATTGGTAGATTTCCTGGAAAATGGAAAGGTATTTAAGAGCTCTGCTTTCCTCTGAGTTGCATCAGTTGTACTGAAAGCATGGCTCATGGCCGGTGCCCTTCTGAAAAATGTTTCCCAGTGGCACTAACATAAGTACAAGAGTTAAAAAGAGGACTTTGGGAAACTCTGCAATTTGACGTTGCTAAAACATCTAAATGGCATCCAGTGCGGTCTTCTCTGTCATTGTTTTCTATAATATCAATTTTCTAGTGATTATTTTTACAGTGATTTTTAAAATTGATCATTAGCCTAGGCACATTGCTTGAGGATTACTAACCTTGATAAAACCAAATCCAACCCAATAAGGAGAGAAAGAGAATCACTTTAGCAGGCTGGCTGCAAAAATTAGCCACAAATTCCATGCTGGTGAGTTGGCAGAATTTCAAGGCAGAAAGGCCAGTCCTCCTCCTGCTTTCTCTGCTACCCAGCCCCAACTTCCACACATCCAGGATCCAGGTCTCAGGTTTGAAGTTCACTCCCAGAAGACTCTGTCAGCCTTACACAGCATTGCAGACTTGGCTTTCCTAAGAGCAGGCCAACCCACCCAGTGGGGAGTAGGCAAATTCTTTTCTCCCATTGAACCAGAACTGGGCCAATGGTGGAATATCAGGTGACTACTGAGTGAACTTGAGGGACAGGCACATGGTGAGGCCTCTCTGCCACTCTTCTCTCATCCTTGCACTCTCTGTCTGCAGAGCTCAGACAGGACACACTGAACTATTTTATCCCTAGGCCAAGGGCCAAGAGGACCAGGGCTTCAACTGCTGGTCTAGCATGGAGAGCCACAGAGAGAGGCTGCCTTTACACAGGGCACTCGGGAGCTGAAAAGGGTGGAAATGACTGCTTTGGAACACTTAGTCACAGCCTAATCTTATGCTTCGCTTCTGTTCCTTGGTTTCTTAACTGTTGAAGGCTGGCCAGATCCTATGCAAAGGCAAGAGGACCATCTTAGCTTAGTGCTCCTCCATGTCTTTGATTTAAACCTCATAAGTCTAAAAAATTCTTATAGTAAATTAGAAGAGAAACAGCATTTATCTTAGAAATAAAGTATGTTCTGGCCACTTTGCTTCAGGCTGGTCTTGCTTGACCCTCCTCTCATTTTCTGCTGAGTGCCTGTCCCAGCTTTCCACACAGGACTATGGGTTCTTTGAAACAGGTGTGGCATGTTCATTCATCTATGCACTGAGTGCTAGACTTTGTTTTGCATATAATGGGCTTCAGTAAATGCTTGTTAAATATATGAAAGCTAGTGAAAGCTTTGTCATAGCAAAGCAAGAAAGTGGAGCCACGTCCTTGTGTCTTTATCTTTCTGTCATCTAACTCTGGCCTCTGAGAGCAGTAAGCATGGATCCCTATTAAACCACATAAAGACTCAATGGGGAATGGAAATTACCGAGGTCACCTTAACCACTTCACCTTCCCCACACCTGGAGGATTTCTTCCCTTCATACTGAGGCTGAACAAAACTGATTTGGAAGATACTTAACATGCAAAGCTCAGTAAGTTAACTTGAATTTCTGGCAGTAAAATAGTAAAAGTAGTGCTAAGTGGACAATGACCCCAGCCAGTTGTGGTAAGCCATTAGGGGAAGTGAGGTCTGTTGTGTGTGTGTGTGTCAAGGGCTGAGAGGCTGGGCCCCTGGTACACACTCTGGAGAAAGACCTGTCCCCATGGCCTGGAGCTCAGGACACTCTATCCAGGTGTCCCCCTCCCTCCCCATATGGCTTATGGCTTTTGATTATGATCTGCACTTGGACTTCAGCTGTAACCAACCCTTAGCATGAAAACTCTAAAGCCTTTCACCCATGTCTAAGCCCTTTTATTTCTCTCATCTGATCTCCTCACTTGCCTTTGTGCTCAGGATCTCATTCATGTCTGAAAGATGAATTGTTCTGGGCACTCACTTCTCTTAAATTGGAGAGCTTGGAGGAACTGGAACAAAAGGTCCCAGATAAGAAATGCCTGTGTTGGGCCAAGTGCTAGGGCCAGGCACACGGTATGCAGCATGAGTAAGTCCCCTGCTGCCTGACATGTCTCACTATCCAACTCAGCACAGCTAAGTGATGAATGGTGACGTGGGGTGTGGAAGAGGCTAGGCAGAATGATGAAGGTGGTGGAGGAGTCTTCTAAGTGGACAGTAAAAAGAAGACCCGGTAGAGAAGGCATGGGGGGACTGGTGTCATGGATGTGGTTTCCCAGGTATGGTGACCTATTGATGTCATTTTTCACCTAGACACTGCTTAGTGACCCCATCCTGTGGTGATGCTGTCTGATGTGACCCAGAAATCAGTCATGTCAGAATCACCTAGAAAACAGATCCTAGATCATTCTAGATTGAAATGGAAACCATTGTCCCAGGCTGACTCCTGCACACAGCCAGAGCCTTGACTAGGTGGGCACAAAGTGACACAATGGGCTGTGGACCTAAAACTGTCCATGGCTACAGAGTGGGGCTCACTGTCATCCAGGTGACCTAAGTACCACGCATCCTGGGCATGTTTGCCCAGGTCATAGATACAGGATATGATTCTGGGATTCTTGCCTTATCCTATTAAGCTAAGACACAGTGAGATATGGAAACTCTCTAAATCAGAGAACCAATTATCTGGAAGACACTGGTTAATAAAGCACCAATTAGTTGTCTCTAGAACCTTTCTTGGAAAGTTCCACAAGTTTTATAGGCCCTCCAACTCTGTACTATGCAATATGGGGGTCACTAGTTTACATGAAGTTATTTAAATAGCGCATTTCCTTTGTCATAGAAAAGTTCCAATGACCAATGCTCAAGAGAAAATAAATTCTTCTCTTAAATGCATTCCTCAGAAAACTGACACTGGGTCTCATGTGTGCTGGGAAAGATGAGTCAAATGTCATCCCCGAATGACAAAGCATGATTGGTGTCAGATACCTGGACAGCCAGGTCATCTGATTAGTCAGTTTGGTGGGTGAGAAGAAATTAAACTGGCTGGTAAACATTGTCTGTACTGGTGGCGACGCTGAAAGTTTAATAAAAGATTCCCTTTGCAGCTACTCAGTCATTTTGCAAACATTTGTGGGGTACTTGCAATGTCTCAGCACCATGTCTAGACACTGGGGACACAGTGACAAGACAGATGAGTTTTTTACTCCTGTGGAACTTTGAGCTCTGTGTGGTCGAAGAATCGCATCCCAACTGAAGGTGAAGCATTTCTAGAACAGATTCACAGTCCTCTCCAGGATCTATTCTGAGCAACTGCCCATAATTGTCAATAAAGAGATAGAGCACACTTCTACCTCTTCTAAATTGTGCTTCACAATAAGCTATGCACAACTGTACCCCCCAATATCCCAGTCTGTCTCTGTGAGGCTTTCAAACCCAGCTGGCAAGCAGAGCCATCTGGACACACTTAGCGCACGGGAGGTGAGACAGGGGCCTAAAGGAAGCCCAGGAGGCCCCTGTGGGAGCGCAGAAAGCAGCAGGAGTAAACACAGAGAGTGGCTGGTGAAGTGGTTTGGCTGGAGAAGCTGCGTGGAGGTTCAAAGCTTTGAAGAGAGTCTGCGGGGCAATCATAACAAACGACTGATTTAATTACGTACCCCAGATTTTCTAACCGGCTTTGGAGGAAGACAGTACTTGTAAGATCCAAGCCTGGCAAGAATTTGCCATAGGTGATTTTTCAGGTTATTTTACAGAATGACATCTTTGTGAGACTCAGGAAATAAACAAAGTCTTTGAAATGAAGATGGTGTGTGTGTGTGTGTGTGTGTGTGTGTGTGTGTTAACCACAATTTAATTTCCTAATTTCAAAATAGCAGTGCTTGCGCCTGAGCAAAATGCACATCTCAAATTATAACTAAAAGTCATTTTGAATGTCATTCATCTGTTCTCAGAGAAGTTATACAGAGGTATGTGCCGAGTGTTTTTTGAAAACCACAGGGGTTTCTCAGAAGGGGGGTTTAATTCATACTTTAGGCAACTGTTTAAAGGACAGGGCACTAAGGAATGCAATTGTTTATTGAGAATGTGCCTATGGTTCCCAAAAACGTCAGCACAAATCCTAAGAAGTGTTTCTTGGAGACTTCCTGTGTTCATAGCACTAATCTGGCTACAGGGTAGGTGACAAAGGAGAAATTAAAAACTGGCCCGGTCTCTAGACCCTGCCAACTTCCATGAAAAAACAGAACGAGAAGAGGGTCCATGAATGCAGAGACCAACCTGCAGAGAGGGGTCTGGGAAGAACTCAAAAGAAAGGGCTCAGGAGCAGGACCCAGCATGCACCTCTAGCAACTGGCTCACCACAACAGGAGTGGAGGCTCTCCAACTCCACTAGCTTGTTGGGGCCTGTAGGCTCCACCCTGCCCACTGGAAATCGCCCCTAACTTGCTGTCGAGAAGAACCGTGAGAATCTTTATTGAACCTCATCTCTTTGTATAGCTTTAAGAATTGAGCTAGGGCAAGTGGAGAATTACAACCAAACTGGTAAGTTACATTTGTCTCTATAATGGGTAGAGTTTTTTTTTTTTTGTGAGGGGTGATACCTTCATCAAGGAAATAAATATCACAGACCTGACACTGGGAAGCACGTGGAGTGCTTATATGAGTCTGACAGACCTGAGTTTACAGCTGAACTCTACCCCAGTGAGGTCTCACACAAGTTCCTGAACCTCTTTAACCCTGAGTTTGCTCACCTTGAAAAGAGTAATCCAAATTCTTGTACTGTGAAGCCAGTTTGTGGTGAGGTTCCAGTGAGATACTTGGGTGAATTTTTTAGCATATTGTTGAATGTAGACTAAGTGCTCAATTGTTGCTGGCAAAAAAAAAAAAAAAAAAAAAAAAAAAAAAAAAAAAAAAAAAAAAAAAAAAAAAAAAAAAAAAAAAAAAAAAAAAAAAGGCCTGCTGAAAATTTAGCCATCTGTTCTCTGGCCTTGGGCACTATCTTCACATACAATCTGGTACCAGTTGTGGTTAAGTGAAGTGTTGGAGAGGGAACAGTTGGGTCCAAAGGCATTTTGCAGAGTTTAGTAAAAGAAAGCCTTTCTGCATGAGGAAAGTTCTCAGCAGAAACACTGTCCAGGCAGTGAGTGCCCTTTGGTGTGACAGTCAGATACATCTTTCTTCTCTTGTCACACTGTGTTTACAGTTATATTGTTTCCACTTCCTGACTATAAGGCAATTTAAGGATCGAGACTTTATCTCATTAGTTCAGCAGCAAGCCTGAAGTATGAAGTTGGTGCTTAATAGTACTTTGTGGATAGATGGGTGGATGGACAGATGGATAGATGAATAGGTGGGTGGGTGGGTAGGTGGAGTTAAATCTGAACAGAGGTACAACCAGACATTATTTGGTTTCTCTTTCAGTTCACTTAGATAGGAAACTAAAATATTTATTCACAGTTAGAAATTGCTGCCCTAGGGCAGGGGAGATATCTCAGAAGTCTAAGTGCCTGCCTGGCAAGCGCAAGGACCATGGTTTCATCCCTGGTGCTGCATGCCCTACCACCCCATGCCATGCCGGCCCCTAAACCTGGTGTAATGGCTCACACATGTAATCCAGCATGGGGGAGGCTGAGATAGGAGGATCACTATGAGTCTGAGCTACATAGTGAGGCCCTGTGCCAATAATTAATTAATTAAAAATTAAAAATTGCTGCCTTAGCAAGCCTATCACTATTTCCTTAAGTGAACAAAGTTGCAAAACCTAGAGAACTGTTTCACTGTATGTAGCCACATTCTACCTAGCCTACTGTCCTCTCCCATCAAGATTCTATTTGTGGATGACTGAGAACATGTGATGCCCTGTGAACTTGTGGAAGCAATTTATCCTCCCCTCCTGTCCTCAACCATTAGATCTGCAATAGAGAAGACAGTAGTAACTTTGGGAAAGATTAAGCAAGTGAGAATCTTATTGGGAAGGCCCACAGTGCTCAGAGAATGAAAGGAAAATGGAAGAAGCCTTGGGATGGCCAAGACAGCATCTCCCCAGAGCAGAGTGGACAGTTAGTTTGAGGACCACTGCAGAGGGATCCACTCCAAGTTAATGTTCATTCTCATTTTAAGGGAGTCTGGTTGCTATGCACTGAATGCTGCCCCTAAGTTTCCCCCTGAGATTCACATTTTCAAGCTGAATCCCCAAGACAGCTGTATTTGGAGGTGGTGGAAAGTGATCATGTCCCAAGGGAGGAGTTTCACATATGCTCACTCCTTCTCCTTTCAGTGATGCAATAGATCAGTATTCTGCACCCCAGTAGGAAGCGCTCAACAGGACTCAACAAGGCTGGGTCTCGCAGACTCCCAGACTCCAAAGCTGTGAGGAATAACTCCACTGTGTACGAATCCCTACTCTGTGGTACTTTGTCACAGTGTCCCTGACTAAGACAGTGGCCTTGCTTGATCTCACACCCACACCTTTGTCAGGAGAGCAAAGGGGACCTTTACCAACACCCCTCTGCAATGTGGAGCCCTGGGGTAATTTCCCTGAGGAAAGTAATGTGATTTCAAGGGGCTATAGGTGTTGGGTAAATTAAAATCAGCAGTTCCTCCCAGCACAGCACATGCTCTGTACTTCCCTAATGGCCATCATATGTGGTGTGCAGGCAAACATAATTTTTAAAGCTGCTCAAATAATTCAGAGATGTGCCAAACATTGAGATTACTGAAAAGCACTTAAAATGTGTTGTCCACAGCTCTGAATGGAGGGAGGAGATAGTTCCACTTTAGGTAACACTATGTGTTCAGAAAATTGAAGTCTGTTGTGTTAACTGCACATAGTTATACTAGGTTCAATGTGGGTTTCTTCCCCAGGAAGGGAGATAGATGATACTCACATAGCTACAGGGATGTGTGCAAGGGAGGATGGGCCTTTTGTCCCCTGTGTGACACCTATTGCACCAAGGACAGTTCAAGGTCTCCTACAAAAGTAGTCTGAGAGGAGAGGGTGCTATCCCTGCTCCAGGAGAGGCTTCTCCTCTGCAAAGGGCTAGCGCCTTGCTAGTAGCTCTTCACATTGCAAAGAGAAGACCTATAAATTGCTCCAGGGAATGTTCCAATCCTTGGTCTCAGGGTCAGCCTCTTCCTCAGGGGGATTGGGCATCTGCCAGGTAAGCCGTGGGAGCAACCTGCACTTTCTGAACTTCTCTGTAGAGTTGGGGCGGGAGAAGGGAACAGCAGGCCTGGCCACCTGCCAAACGATAGGGACTCACGGGATGTGCCTGACCAACTCTGGGAAGGTGCCCAGCCTTGCCGGATCTAGACTTTAGGGTCTTTCAAAGGCTAAATAGTACTTTAGACATTTTTTCTCCAAGCCCATTAATCCCAATGACAAGCTCCAAAATTGCAAAAAATAAATTTGCCCTCTGCCAAATCACAAGTATCATAGTCTGACATTAACAAACTGAGTTTGGCTTTTCTGTGTATAATTGGCACCCAAATATAGCTAAAGGGATAAAGGGAAAGGGGAGAGGGAGACAGAAAAAGAGAGAGTTTTTTGGCTCTCTCTCTCATTTAAAAAGCATACCATGACATCTTTTGCTTCCATTAGCCAAAAAATATCAGTTTGGAGCAGGGTTGCCTCTCCCTTTGCAGTCACCCCATTCCTCCACAGCATCTTCTCTGCTGCTGGAGTCAACAATGAACTTTTCTATCTTATAGTCTCACAGATCCTTCTTTCCATATCAAGGATGCCCTAGACAGGATTAGAACAAGAAGAAAGCTGTCCTGGGGCACCCTCAGTCTTTGTCTGTGGCCTCTTCATCTTTTTATTCCCAGTTTCCTTCCAACTCAAAACCAAATAACCCACTTAAGCACGTATCTCCAAACAACTAGCACTTTGTCTTAAATGTATGTAGGTGCTCAACTTAAGATTAAAAAATTAGATTACTGTTTCCAAGGGTATGTGCCTTCTTATTTTAATTGTTTCAACTGAAGAGGTATATTAGTTAGACTTTAGTTTTGGCCACTATCACCAAAGCCAAGACAGTAATGGCTTACCTAAGGCAAATGTTTATTTCTTCCTCAGTAAAGGTCCAACACAAGAACCTGGGCTAATATGCAGGTTCATAATATCCAGCTCTCATCATCTGTCCCTCTCATTGCTCAGCCATCCTCAAAGCGTGGCTCCCCCTAGGGTGCAGGAAGAGGCCTCTCTCCACTGCCTGGTCCATTTCTTGTCCAGAGGAAAGGGACAAGGGGCTGACTGCTGCTTTGCAGTGACCCAAACTAGGAACTATTTCTCATATTCTGTCTCTAAACCCTTGCAAAGGGCCCCATCTTCTTGCAGCGGCCCAGAAAATGAAGCATTAATTGAGCAGGGTGTGCCCAGGTAGTACTATTAACACAGAGGACAAGAAGGGCAGATGGAGGAGTGTGCTCTTGTCACAGGTGGCCTTCCTGCTGCTTTTTAACTTGTGCTTCTTGAGCTCCTAATTTTCCCTGACTAGTGCCAATTTTATATTCTCCTAAAGAATGCACCCCAACCTCTGGGAGCAAGCCCTATGAATGCTTTCAACCTGAACTCAGTTGCCCAACTCAGAGACTCACAGGATCCTACTGGTGACTTACTATTCTCCTTTTCCACACCCACATTGGCCACTGAGTCCTTTTGCTTCTACTTCAGAAATGTCTTATACATCTGGCCTCTTGTGTTCCACTGAACCACTCTGGTCTAAATTCAATATTCCCATATTGCATCTTTTTTTAAAATGTATTTGGTACAGGGTCTCACTATGCAGCTTGGACTTGTAGTGATTCTCCTGCTTTCAACCTCCCCAGTGCTGGGATTATAGGTGTGTACCACCACACTCAGACTTGGTGGCCAGCTCAGTGCACCTGGGGGAGGGGCTGGTGTGGCATGTGGTGCCAGGGATCAAACCCCAGTCCCTGAGCTTGCCTAAGCAGGCAGCTATTCTGCTGAGCTATCTTGCCACCCCTGCATCTCATTTCTTAATTTATTGATTTATGTAACAAGTCATTAGAAGCACCTACTCTAGTCAATAATAATATAAGTACAGATAGTGAAAAAAAAAAAAAAAAGATCTTGGCCTTTTTTAGCATCTCAGTGGAACAGAGGAGATAAAACTAAAACTAAACATGATACTCATCAAGATAGAGGGCAGTGAGCATACCGATGACACATACTGTCTGTTCTCTAGACCAGATTGCCAACCGACCTAATTCTACTACATTCTCTTCACTACTCCAAAGTTATATTCCTTAGCAAAAAACTTTGATTTCACTACCATGTCCTGAGTAAAATAAACTCCATTCTGTTTTCTCTCCCCTTTATAATTAATATAAAAGAGGCGGGGGCTCGTCAAGATTCTAAGAAATAGTATAGGTGAACATCAGCCAATCAACTGAAAGGCAGCACCAGGGGATCAGTTGAACCAGCCCTGCAGGGAAGGCTCCTGCTTTGGCCTCAGACCCATCTCCCCTCTCACGGCCATATGCTCTGACAGCGCTGAGCCGCTTGCTGTTCTCCTAACGTGCCGTGTTCTCTGTGACCTTGCGTGTTGCCCATGCTGCTCCATCTAATGAAAATCTTACTCCCTCGGTGCCAAGTTTTTCTTACTCCTCCTCCTCTGGTCTTTGTGCAAGCTGATATTTCTTGAACAAGTTCTCTATTTCAGACACTATTCTAATAACTTCACATGCTATAATACCTCTTTGATTCTCAAAACTGCATGCTAAGACCACTCTGAGTATTTCCATTTCAACAATAGAGAATCAAGACCCAGGCAGGTCATTTAGATTGTCCCGGGTCACCCAACTCAGTGTGGTTCTCCTTGCAAAACCCTTCCGGACGTACCCAGGCAGAGTTAGCTGCTTTTGTTCTCTGTTTCAATATACTTTATACATATTTCTATTATTTCTCACATTATGCTACCATCTATTTCATTCTCTGTAGTAGGTAATACAATTTCTTTGTATCTCTGGGGCCTGAAACATGTTAAGCATACAGTAAAAGTTGTCGAATGTTGAAGGAATGCACTAAAAATAGATGTCTCTCTACCTTTGTGGTCCTCTATAACACGTTTGTATCAGTAACCTTAGTACTTTCCTATGAGTGCCATTTTCTTTTTCATTATTTTTCTAGCTAAGACAACCTTATCTGAAAGGAGAGGAGGCAACTATTCATGTAGAGTGTGTTCAGAAGCTCCAAGGACACACAAGTTCTTCATTTTTTTTGGTTGTTGTTGTTGGTTTTTTTTTGTTTAACCAATTTTTTACTGAAAGCCTTGCTGAACTAGAATAACAACTGTTTGGCTTCAGGTTTTAACTGCTTTGGGATCCAAGGCGACCTCCAATATCCATCATGGTGTGGGTTAGATGCGTGCATGTGTGCTCACCATGACTGTGGAAGATGCTTGGTGCAGGCTGTGTTACCGCACTGGAAAGCTCCGCATACTCCCACCAGAGAGAAGGGCAGAAAGGCCAGCGTGAGGAGGAGGAGGGACACACCAGAGCTGGTGACAGGAGAGAGTTTGCTTGTTCAGTCACCTTCTTCCAGGGTCTGAGCACAGCATTACCTTTTTAAGACCTTTAGAGAAAAATAAAATAAAATAAAAAAGTTCTGGCCACTATCAACTTTTATCTGACCCAGATAGGATCTCAGAACAGCTTTCTTCATTTTTTTAAATTTTATTTTATTGAAAAACAATTAGCAATGAGACAGTTTCCAATCAAATTAGTAGGACAGATTCAATAATTAATACATTGCATATTGTTTTCATAGTAGTGTTTTTTGTACAAGGTGCATACATGATATTCTATTTACAAACACTATTAGAGCAGATGACTCTAATCAATTAATTAAGAGATTGGAGCTGTATATTTATCTTTTTTTAAGAGCTGAATTATAGTACAGTTTCAATAATTAATACCTTTTACATTGTTATTTTCCTACTGGTTATCCATAGTAGAAGAAGCAGACGGGACATCCTGTCAAAACACTGTTAGTGCAAATTTTCCTTTGCATAGAATTATGCAAAAGTACTGCGTATTTATCTTATCTGTACTGTTTATACAAACACAGAATAGTTCTTCCTTTGTATCCCCCCTTTTTTTTGTTTAGTCCCGTCAAGGATGGGTATCCTATTGTCATTCAATTATTATAGGTGATTGAATTCAGTGAATCCAGCAGTCCACAATAATAGTGGGTTATCCAAAGAAGTTTTTGACTAGAGCCATTTACACCTCAGCTTATTATTATGGCCTTATTTAATATAACTCATTTTTATACTTTTCTTCTGGATGGTTAATGCCGAGATAAAGCAAGACCTATATAACAAAAAATGTAACTTTTGTATCTGATGAGGTCAGTCAAGTCCCCTCAGGGTTTGTTCTATAACCCTGTACCTCACTTTGTAGATCCTTTGTCAGTGTAAGCCACATGGATGAGTCACGGCCATTGCTTGGCCATTTTGTTCTCTGTGAAAGCCTAAAAGAATGTTTTCTCTCCATGTGACTCTCCTTAGGTACACTGTAGATCATTGATCACATTCCTCTGTGGCTCCATAATCTCCATGATCAGAAAATTTGGGCAAAACTGACTTCCATGATGTTACAGTACAGGTTTTCCTATGTCCTGAGTCTTCACTAAACTTGAAAGGCTAAGGCCAAAATGTTGGCTGACGTTGCAGCCCTTCCATTTCTCCAATTATTGATCTGCAAACTTAGGTTGTTAACCATCCAGAAGAGAAGCTGATTATTACCCTGAAACATATGCAGTACAGTTTACCATAACTATTGGACTAAATTCTTTTTAGTTGTTGTTATACCTTTCTATTTGTATTTCTTCTTTTAATTTCTTATACTAAGGAGACTATACAATATTTGCACATGTGTGTCTGACTTATTTCACTTATGAATATATGTGAAATATATTTATATATATATTGAAGTGGCATCCACTTCAATATAAATACTTCAAGTTTATCATTCTTTATAGCTGAGCAATACTCCATTGTATAACAATACCACATCTTTTCCAATCATTCCTCATGTGACGGGCATCTTGGTTGTTTCCAACATATTTCTATCACAAATTGTGCTGCTATAAACATAGGTACACATATATCACTATGATATGATGTTTCAGTTCCTCCAGGAAAATTCCTAGTAGGAAGATAGCTGGCTTGAATAGGATTTCCAGTCCTAGTTTTGTGAGGAGTCTCCACACTGATCTCCACAATGGTTGTGCCACTCTACATTCCCACCAGCAGAGGAGAAGTGTTCCCTTTCCCCACATCCTCTCCAACATTTCTTGTTGGTTGATTTCCTTATGATAATCATTCTTTCTGGAGTGAGATGGTATCTCAGTGTTCTTTTAATTTGCATTTCACAGGATAAATCCTGAGGGGACTTGACTGACCTTGTCTTGTTACATAGGTCTTGCTTTATCTTGGTCTTTTTTTTTCCATTTATTTTTATTTTATTAAAATACAAATGTCAATCAGACAGTTTCAAGACACCTTAACCATACAGAGTCAATGAGTTCATACATTGCAAACTGTTTTCATAACGTTTTGGTATTGTACAAGGTGCATACATGATATTATATTTACAGGTTTTTTTATAGCTGAATTATATCAAAGATTCAATAATTATTTACCTAGTGGATGACCATAGCACTAAAAGCCAACATAATATCCTGTCCAACCACCATTAGTGGAGATCTTGCCTCTCATAGAATTATGTAGAAGCACAGCGTTATCTATCCCAACTGTACTGTCTATACACACACATCCTGATTTTTTCTTTCTACAACCCTTCCTTTGTCTACACCTGTCAAAAGTGGGCACTCCATTGACATTCAACTACCTTAGGTGCTTGAACTCGACACCACAATCCAACACAGTCCAGAATTCTGCAACCATAGGGAGTTATTCAAAGAAATTGTCGACCATATCCATTTACAGCTCAGCTTAATATTATGGGCTCACGATGTATACTTCATTTTTATACATTTATGCTTTTCTGCTGGATGGTTAAGACCTAGGTAGATCAAAACTTATATACCAACACAAGAACTTTATATTTCCTATGTGGTCATTGAAGTCTTC
>PVKA01027254.1:0-30734 GCA_004027165.1 Ctenomys sociabilis
TTTATTGAGAGACAAATATCAATGAGTTTCAAAGCTGATTAATAGGAAAGTTTTAATAATTAATACTTTTAACATTATTATCTTCCTAGTGGTTATCCATAGTACAAGAAGCAGACAGGATACCCTATCCAAACACTATTACTACCAATCTTTCTTCTCATAGAATTAAGCAAAAGTAGCTATATATCTATCCTAACTATTCTGTATATACACATACAAAGTGGTCCTTCCTTTGTATCCCCTTTCTTTGTTTGGTCCTATCAGAAATGGGTATTCTGTTGGCATCTAAATACTATAGGTGCGTGAATTCAGCAAAACAATCCAACACAGTCCAGTGGTCCATAATAGTAGTGGGTTATCCCAAGTTGTTGACTAGGGCCTTTTATAGCTCAGCATATTAATATGGCTTTACTTTATATATCTCATTTTTATACTCGTCTGTTGGATGGTTAAGACCAAGATAAAGCAAGACCTATATAACAAGAAATGTAGCTTTTGTATCTGATAAGGTCAGTCAAGTCCCCTCAGGATTTTCCTGTAACCCTGTAACACACTTTGTAGATCCTTTGTCAATGTAAGCCATGTGGATGAGTCACAGCCATTGCTTGAACAATTTGCTCTCTGTGAAAGCCTGTGAGAAAATTTTCTCTCTATGTGACTCTCCTTAGGCACACTGTACATCATTGATTGCATTCCTCTGTGGCTCCACAATCTCCTTGATCAGACAATTTGAGGCACAACTGAGTGTGTGGAAGAGCTGCCACACCCATCCTCAATTGCAGTCTCAGCACTCCCCAGGGGTGGGGCCAGCACAGCAGCCCCTGGGATTGAACCCCAGGCCCTGCATCTGCTTGCAGGCACTTTAATCTGCTGAGCTAATTGGCTGGCCCTCACTGATTCATTTTTAATGTTAATTTTTTTTAATTTTAGTATTGTTCACTGCATATTTTATTGCCACCTGGCTGTCCTTATTCGATCTCACCTTAAAAAACATGCTTGGCTAGGACCTGGCATTAAAGGATCCTTCCATCATTTCCTTCCTTTCTTAGATCATCTCTTAGCAATGCCATGCCCCAAGGCCAGCCTCTATGTCCCTTTCTCCCTGTGAAGAGCCCATGCTCACCCTCATCTCCTCCTGAGAATTTTTTTGGCCTTTGTTTAACTTGCACGTCTCACTAGATTGGAGGGCAAATGAGGACTCTGGCAGTCTGGAAAGAATGTAGTCTTCTCAAGTCTGAACTTCATATTATATTATTTAGAGCTCCCTCGTAATATAGATACAGATAGAGACAGAGAAACAGACATAGACATAGACATATAGGTAGAGATACAGATAGAGATATTTTCCCCATGTATTATGTGTCATGCACTATGCTAAGTCAGAGGATTCCCTGAAACAAAGAACAAGCTGAGAGTCCGAAGGTACCAGCAGAAAGTTAGCATGCTGTGCAGGAGTGTGGCCCTGCACAGCAGGAATAGATCCAGCGAGCCCCTGAAGCACAGTTGGCTGTGGGAGAGGGCATCTGCAAGACTGTCTGGAAAGAGCTATTAAAACACTTGATCTGGCCTGTAAGTGCCCATCAGTACTAGTCAACTCTGCTATTGCCAGACACAAACCTGGCTCCCACAATTTAAAGGAAGAGAGGTTTACTTGGCCCACAGGGAAGGTGCTTCATTCCTTGCCCAGCTGCAGAGTAGGAACATGAGGCAGAACGCATGGCAGAGCAAAGCTGTTTAGTTCATGGTGACCGGCAAGCAAAGCTGAAGAGGAACTGGCTAGAGGCATGATAATCTGCCTAAGGCCATACCTCCATGACCCACCCCCACGCTTGGAGCATGCCTTACAATCTACTAGGCATTCCTTAATGCAGTGAGGCTGACAAATTAAGATTAATAGCCTCGCCATCCTACCCAAGCCTTTCCCCTCCCACCCCCCCTGCCCCTCCATCTGTATCTTCAGCAAACTCTCTCTTCTTCAGACTGCTGGAACCATGTTGCAGGTGCACAGATCTTTGGCTCCACGGCTACTGAGCATCCAAAACATGGTGAGACCAGTTGGGATAGAGCACAAAAGTAAGACACACTGGATGTTGACAGTTAGCTTCACAAAGTAGAACGCAAAAGATCACATCAGTAAACTTACGTTGATTATACATGAAAGTGACCATTTTGTAGCTGTGTTGCATTACAATGTCTCCACCAGAAATTGGAGAGTTACACAGGTGTTTCTTCCTGGGAACCCAGGGTACATTTCTGTTGGACAGTTCTCTTCTCTGACCTGGCCACATGGAATGTACTTTGTTACCTATATTCTTCATGACTTTGTTACCTATGTGCTCTATATTCTCGGACTAATGTTTTATTACTTCCAGCTCCATCATTCTCTGCCAAAAGACCTCTTTGTCTATTAAAGATCCAATATATATTTGATGATAATTCTATCATTCATTTGATAAATATGTCTATAACCTGCGCTTTGTGCCAGGCTTTCCTGGGAACTTAATAACCTTTAACTCAAAACCTGGCCTAATCCTAACAAGGTAGTCATTGTTTTCCTTGCTTTAAAAATAAGGAAATTGGCGTAGAAAGCTTAAGTGGCTTGCCCAAGTCCCTCCCTAGGTAAATGGCAAGAAATAGAATTCTAACACTCTTATCTGGCCCATGAGCTTGTGGCCTTTCATGGTCATTTTAACTTTGGGAAAGATCCAGAAGTTGCACAGGACCAGATCGAGTGAGTAAAGTAATGAGGCTCCCGTGCAGAGCGCCTTTCAGTCGGGTGCCGCTCCACCTCAGTGCTTACCCTGCTTTTAATCACACCTTGTACACTCATGTAGGTCTTCCAGAAATGCTTCGAGAGGAGGCAAGAGTGCTGGGACAAGAGTGCTTGAAGGGAGGGGAGTGCTCCGAGGGGCATTCGTGGCAATGTGTCTTCTACTGGAATATTTTTTCAGTACACCCTCTTTGATTCAGCCTTTATATGTATATACTTATTACAATACTTAATCCAGTCCATCCTTATCAATGGCTTCATGCATCCCTGGAGCCCTACACAGCTCGGACTTGATCCTCCTGTCTCAGCCTCCCCAGCACTGGGACTACAGGTGTGTGCCACCATGCCCAGTTTTAATGGCTGGGATGGTGCCTGGGGTTCCAGAGCCTGCAGGGCATACAGTATGGGATATCAAACCTGGGTCCTTCTGCTTGCCAGGAAGGTGCTTAGACCACTGAGCTATTGCCCCAGCCCTATATTTTGCTCATGTAAAGCTCATAGCTCAGTAGCACAGCACTTGCCTGGCAAGCATGAGGTCATGAATTGAATACCTAATAACCCCCCAAAATAAATAAAAAATAAAAATAAATTTTAAAAAATAAAGTTCCATTATACAAAGAAGAACCTCATTTATGTGAGGCTCTAGGAAAGAAACCTTTCATTCCCTGCTGGTCTTTCTTCTTCACATTATGGTATCTCTGACCAACATGACAAAACTAGCTTTTGTCAAAATAGAGTATGCGTCCTTACAACAGCTGCATGCTATCTACTGCCAAGTCCTTGATGCACAGCTTGGGAAGAGTGTTTTTTTAAAAAAAAATTTATCTTGCCATAATTTGTTCATTAGAGAAGTCATCTGAATGAGTTGAACATGCCAGGACTACTTCATGGGTATGAGACAGGAAACCACACAACTCCCAGAGAAAAAAGGCAGCCAGACAGGGAGAGAGGATTGCCACGCTGCAGACCATAGAGCGCAGTTTGCCACGTACTGTCTCTGCGATCACGGATCAGCCCTGACTCTTCATTTTCCATGAGCCTCAGCTCTGTGTCTAGAAAGTGAGGTCATCCAACCAGGTGAAGGACAGCAATGTGGCTCGCGTTCCGCCTGCTGCCGCCGCCCTCCTTTGCAGACCTCACTAATCGCCCACAGTGCACTTTCCCACTGCTCCAGGGTGCAGCTTCAAGCCCTCATCTCAGTAATCCCTCCAGCTTCCAGCCTCCAGTCACTGCCTATCAAAGCCAGCAGTTCTTTCTAGAATCTTCCAGGTACAAGTTAGGTGAGTACTATTTGTTTGGTGCAAGGTAGGGAGAAAAGAGATTGGAGGAGGAGAGTTTGATTCTCAAAACCCTTCCATGCTTCAGTGGAAATGATCACTCTGGCTACGCTGACATCATGGAGCATCCTGGGCGATCACACAGAGGAAGCTACGTCGTGGAGCCCTTCTGGTCCCTGTTAGTACTGACGGGCAGACACTGGATGGAACCCTGTGTATCTCTGCTAAGATCTCATCACTGCATGAGATGGGGGTGTGGCCTTCTTTGTTGGGATCTAACCTAAAGCTGAGATATTTGTTGGCTTTCCTCTTCATAGTCAGAACCCCAGTATGCGGCGCTCTGGGTTACTGTCTATGTGTTGACTCCTTTGAGCTAGTTTGGTTCAGTGGAAAGGCCACTGGACAATGACATTTGATGGAACCTGGAAGGATTTTTCACTTAATAGTAATGGCCACTCGATAATAATTTTCTATGGCATCTTATGGCATTTTTTTTTTTCATGTAATAGCACAAGGCAGATGCATTATTAGGTGAAAAAAGTCCACAGAACTTGTTTTTCCTTTTCTGTTCTTGTCTTCTATGTTGAGGATGACAGCTAGGGCCTTCTGCATACTGGGGAAGAACCTTACCACTAAGCCATACTGCAATCCTTAGCTTTAAAGAATAAGAACCTGTACACACAGATAAATTTCTCTCTCTTTCTCCCTCTTCCTCTTGCTCTCTCTCTTACCAGGAACCAAATTCAGGACCTTGCACTTGCTGGGAGGCACTTATACAGCTGAGCTACATTCCCAGCCCCAAATGAATTTCTGGCAGGATACCAGCATGCTTGCTAACATCACTAATGTCTGCTACATGCCAGGGGTTGTTTGAAATTTTATCATAATATATTCTCACAATCACCGTAGCAAAGTGGTCACACTCCATATGTTACACTGAGGGGAACTAAGGCCAGGGGAGGCTAAATATTTCCCATAATCACCTCCCTGCCACACCAAAGAAATCAGGGCATGACTCGACATGCTTTTTTGCTTTTCTGTCACTCTGCCCTCCTGGGAACCTGAGAGTTGTTATTTCAAAGTTAGGATTAGAAAGTGACTCAACTTTTTTTTTGTTTGTACTTGTCTGAGTTTTGAAAAATTATTTAAATCAAATCTGTATGACTAATGAAAAAAAATTAAACAGGATGACTGAGTACTCAGTCTGGAATGGAAGACCCAGATTTAGTAGTTGTCTCTTTAACTGTCAGGCCTTAGGCTGCCTATACTGCGCCTTTTTCCCTTTCTACAGAATCTGATCATAGAACTGAAGGCTCTGTGAAGCTCCTTCTAGGTGGGAAATTATTTCAGTGGGGAGAAGGAAGCTATATCTAAATGGATTCATCAGCTTTTTTTTCTCCTGGGAAGTGATGATAACTTAGAGCATATAAAAAAAATTGTGTTAATTCTTATGTGAGTATTCTGGAAGCAAAATAAGCTGCTTTTTATTAGAAACATGAGTTTCTCAAAATACATGTGTTGGTGCACAGCCATGGCTGGCGCCGGGCAAGCCTCTGCAGTCTGGCCTTTCATGTGCAGCCCGTCTCTGTCATCACTGTCTGTGGGGTTGTCTGGGCTCAACATAGTGTTTTTGCTGTGCAGATCATGGAGGTAATGCTGGAGTAAAAGTGTACAGCATCTTATTAAGTTGGTTGCATTTATAGATCTTGAGAGGCCTTGGGGTGATAAAAATCTGAGTTATGCATTGCATTAAGTAGAGTTATATAAAACCCGTTGAATATTAATTTTGTAATGATTCACCTTACAGTTTTATGAGATTGGATATAAAAAGATGCTGTGAATAATTGAGCCCTGGTCTATAAAACGAAGCCTCGGGAAGAGAGTTTAATTGGAATTGAAGAGAGCAAAACCTTTTCCTTCTTTGCTGAAATCAAAGTCAGCCTGAATCCTGCCTGTTAATTCATCCCTTCTAATTTCTAGAGTGTTCCATAAGTGTACACAGCCATCCTTTGCTTCAGGACTCCCTATAGATACCCAGACCTGCAGCTCTCAAATTCCTTACACAAATGGACAAAATACTGGGGCTCCCTCCCCCACATTCTCAGTCATCCCTGGATCACTTACGTAACTAATACCATGCAAATGCAATGGAAGGGACTGTTGTGTTGTGTAGGAAATAATGAGGAAAACTTGGACATTTTGAGAACAAATGCAGCTCAAAATCTTTTCCCCACCTATCACTGGTTAAATCTGTGGGTGTAAAACCTGTGGGTATTAGGGCTGACTACACAAAACTGTGCCGTCCTGGTTTGGAGTGTTGCAAGGGAAAAAAATATGGGACACATATTTTATAAGATTGTTTTTTAATAGTTATCCAGAGAATCATATATAAAAAGAAAGTGAAAGAAATATTTTCACACACTAAAGACTAAAGAATCCAGTATGGTCCCAACCTCCTCTGATGTGGAACAAAGCTCAGTTCCCATCAGGAAAGCTGACAGGACAAGCTTCTCCAAGAGACTGAGCTGTGTATCATCTTCCTCCTCTAGAACCAGGAAGTGATCCTCAGAGTGAGAACATGAGCTCCCCAATGTGAACCCTAGCCATTCTCAGGGACAACAGGATCTCTAGCTCCTTCAGTGAGGAGAACAACAGAGTTCATTGGGGAAGCCAGTGTGATGAGGTCCTCCAAGAGGACCAGCACTCTCAACAGCTCCAACGGCCTCTCCAAACAGCTTCCCTAACTGCATTCTGACAGCTTCTCCAGTTCTGCCGCTTATGCCACTGGCAACAATCCTCAGGTGGGCCTCCACCCCCAGCACCCTGCTAGTTCAGTCCAGTTGGGTGTAAGAAGCTGACCACCAGTTGGCAGTCCACCACAATTGTGAAGATGTGTGCAAAAGAAGATGCAGATATTTTCTACCATAGTGTATTTACACTCTTCTTAGTTAAGCTTCTTAATATTTGATCTGTTTAATCTGTATATTGTATAAATCATTTTCTTGCATACATTTTTTAAATTTTTTCTAAGATAAAACAAATTCTTACACTTGAGACATAAAATTATTTGTGTGTCTTGCCTCTTAAATTACCCTTTGCAGAACTTATTCAAATGAGCAGTAAGCAGGTAAAATGATTCTCAGGATTATTAATCATGAAGGAAATGCAACCTTGAATCACAGTGAATCAGCACCCTCAGGCCTGCTGAAATGGCTAAAGACACTGAAAACTGCATTCAGTGAGGATGTGAGGCAGTGGAACTCTCACACATCGCTGACAGAAATATAAAATTGAAGCCCCCACTTTAGAATGTAGTTTTCAGCTTTTATGAGATTAAAAGCCCTTATATTATATAAGACCTAGCAATTCCACTAAAAGGTACTTACTAGCAGGCAATGAAGACATGTGCCCATATACACATTTGTGTTGGAATGGTCATGGCAGCTACATCGAGATAGCCGCACACTGCAGCAACCCAAATGTCCATTAGAAGTGAATGGATAGCCCAACGGCATTGGAGTGTTAAGCCCTCCAATGGAATACTATAAAATAAAACAATCAGAAAAGAACAAGAAAGAAGAGTAACTCAAGGACAGAGGGCTGGGCCAGGGAGATGGCTCAGTGCAATAAGCTCTTCCCTGGCAAGCTCAAGGGCCTGGGTTCAATCCCAGGGTCCATAAATAAATAAATAAATAAATAAAATCTTTAAAAAAAAAAAAAAAAGGACAGAGGGCTTGCCCAGCTTGTATGAGGCCTTGTGCTTATGATCCTCAGCATTGTCAAAGAGAAAAGGGCTAAATAGAAGGAGTGGGAGAGGGAGAGGGAGGGAAGTGGGGGGAGGTAGAGGGAGAGAATGGGAGGAAGAAGAGGAGGGGGAGGAAAATAAGTCCAGATAATTTCAAAAACATCAAAAATATTCTAAAATATTGTGTTAAGCAAAATCAGACCCTCTGGTTCCATTCATGTGGAGTTCTGGGACAAGTTCATTCATGGATAGTGACAGAAACCAGAGCACAGGTTGGCTGGGGCAGCAGTAGGAGGTGAGTGGGAGGGCTGAGTGCAAAGGGACACCAAGGGACTTTTCAGGGCATAGACGTGTTCTTTATCTGGATTGCAGTGGTAGATGCAGGAGTGTATATATTTGTTGAGGTTTGTTATTGACTTCTACATTTAAAAATGGGACAATTTTATTACATGAATATTGTCCCCCCAGCAGATTTTCTTAGCCCTTTAAAAGTACCCACTACATCAGTTTCTGTGACATACTAATCAACCTCCTGAGACAGTAAGCCCCTCACTTCCAGCAGTGACAGCCTACACAACTATTCCTTCAGGTGAAGCATTGCTAAAAAAGTAATCTCATCTTGTCAACGACATTTAAATTTCATCTGACTGATGTTTTTGGAGGAGCTCCCGACTTGAGAATCTAACCTAGTCTTGGGGTGACAGGGAGAATGTTCATAGAGCAGGATGGGGTTCTTCTGCAATTTAACAACTTGTCTTCCAGACAGGAAGTGAAATTTTTACTCTGAATGGAAGAACATTAAAGAATTGGGTTCTGACTTAATCTAAGGCAGTAGGTGTATTCATTTGACAAATATCCACTGAGTATCTGTGATACGCATTATCCAGGCTGTGGGACTGTAGCAGAGGGCGCAACAGAACAGCATTTTGTTCCTTGAAGAGCTGACATTTTAGAAGGCAGAGGAAACTAGCAAGTAGGTAAACACTGTGGCTTTAGGACCACACAGAAAATAAACAGGCATGCAGGACAGCACAGATGTAGGCTGATAAGATTAAGGATCCAGAGGTCAGGGAAGTCATGCGAGCTGAGATGAGTGGTGGATGGAGCCAGCTATGAGAGGATCTGGAGAAGCAATGACCAAGGGAGGGTGGCCATGGCATGCAAAGCTGTATGGATCGGAGGGGAGGGGAGAGGAGGAAAGAGGCTGGGGGAGGAGGGCAATCAAGAGCAAGGGGAAGGCTAGAGTGAAGTTGAAGGGATATATCAGACCCCATTTAAAGGGTGGAATTTAAGTTTTCTTCTGTGTGAAAGTCAGAAGACATGGAAGAGTTTTTAGAAGGAGAGAGAAATATACTGGTATGTTCACATAGGTACCATGAGAAAAGACAGTCTCAAGGGTCAAGTCAGGAAATTCGTGAGAAGGCTACTAAGGTAGTCTTCTTTGGGGAAAGATGCTAATGGGTTGTACTACAGTGGGGGCATGGGTGGTAGGCGATAAGAAAAAATAGAGGGTGTGTCTTGCAGGGAAAGTGTGAGGGCTGGGGGAAGGGTTGCCAGAGTGATGCAGGAAAGGAAGGCCCAATTGACAGCCTAGGTGGGATGGGTGGGTGGCCGAGAGCTTCTGGAGGGAGCCGACCTGGGTGACCGGCTAGGTGGTCTACAGCCTTTGTGTGCTCCTACAGCAGTGACTGAATAACTGAAAAGGGAGCTAGCAGTGTTAGTGAGGAAAGTGCTGCTGGTAGAGACCTCCTCCTCCCCTGCTGTGATTCTCTAGACTACTAATAAGTGGGTGCTGGCTCTGTCAGCTCCTCTAATCACAGCCTTCCCTGGGAACAGACACTTTCAGCAGACCCCAGGCCAGGGCAGGCTGCAAACCCTCTCCTGCTTCTGTTGTTTATGGTCCATGTCATCTGTATTGGGGCAGTGCCCTGAACAGATTACTTTTGCTCTGAGAGACTTATTGGAAGGTTGCCTGTTTTTGCTAATTATGGCTTAGGAATCACTTTGTCAATAATTTTGGAGCCTGGGAGTCTAAAATATTGCAGGGTATTATTAAATATTTAAAAATTGCTTAATTTCTCTACATGGTATGAGATTTTGTCTGAAATGGGATCCTTTGAGCAGTTTTCCATTGTGTTCAGAGCCACAGATCCACTCCTGCCTGTGAAAATAAAGTTTAGTATGGTTTTAAAATCTACTAGATAAGCATATACAGAGATTTTATCAGTTCTGTTTCTGTCTGTTCATGTACTGACCTCAGGACTACAACAGAAACAATCATCTCAGCTTATGAAAATCCTCTTTGAGTAATGTTAAACCAAAGCATGTGCCCCTGTGTGTGTGTGTGTGTGTGTGTGTGTGTGTGTGACAGGCCCATTGTACTGAGCTACCTCCCCAGCAGCCTTTTATTTTTATTTTTTATGTTGACACAGTGTCTCACGGGTCACTAAGTTACCCAGCTTGATTTCCAACTTTAGGTCATCCTAGAGCCTTTCAAACTGTTCAACCTACAGGTACATGCCACTATGTTTGGCTTAAACCAAAACTTCAGAGTGAGGGGTCTCTGAAATGAAAGAGTTACAAATGCTAGCCAGAAAGAGACTGGATTTAGGAATAAGTCCCATAGATATCAGTAATAGGGCTAGATATCAATTGGAAATATGTCTGCTAGACCTAAAGAGCATTTTTATAATGAAAATTGTGGGGAAGGAAGGCATGAATTGTTTACACTGAACCTTCATTGCCTGCAAACAATAAATACAGGATAATGTAAAGTTCAGGGACGGGTACACAGTCAACAGGAGAAGCACTGCTACTTCTGGATTACTCAGGATGGTGAGCTCTATGTAGTGCTTAGAGTCAAGGTTTAAGCTGTGTTCAGTCAGATAGATCCCTCTTTTGATTTGGCCATGAGCCCTTAATTGGTTAACCCCCTTACCTCTGCTCCCCTGTATGCTCTGTGCTCATAATTAAATTTAGGACATTTAACATTTTTCTCTTATCAGTACTAATGGGAAACATTATTTGGCTTTTTTTATTACAAAAATAACATAAGCTAATCTTTGAAAATTTGGAAAGTGTAGAAGAAAATACAGCCACAACCATATCACAAAGAAAACCATGAGATATTGTAATTTCCCATAAAATCTTTGAGCTGGAATAGACTTTTGCAGTTATCTTGCTGAAAGAAAAACATTGTTAATACAACATTTTTAACTCCAAAATCACATGTTTTCTGCACCACGCAATCAATTCTGTAGCTCCCCAGACACCCGTGGATGTCCATTCTGTTCCATCCTGACACTTTCACTCCAGAGCCACATCAGAGTGCACAGATTAAGGGCTCCATTCCATTGCACTGTCTATATTCTAGACATCTGTAAGTCAGGCTTTTGGCTCTATGACCAATTTAACTAAAACTTAGGACTTTCTTATCCCCTTTAGCTTTGATAACTTACTATGATGGCTCAAGTAACTCACAAAAACATTTTATTTCCTATTTCTAGTTTATTATATATTTTGCACACAAATAGCTGGTTGAAGAGGTACTCACACAAGATCTAGAGGGTTCTTCAGAGCAGGAGCTCCCATTGAGGGTGGGAGGTGCCAGTCTCCTGGCAAGTGGATATCTCTCCAAACCTCATTGTCTGGAGGCTTATGGAGGCCTCACTAAGTAGGCATGATTAAGTGAATCATTGCCACTGGTGATGGAACTCTGTCTCCTGCCTCCCCCCACCCCCATGTCAGGGCTTGGATCTAAAAGTTCCAACTCTAATCACACAGTTGGTTTCTTTGACCAGCAATCCCTCCTCCCATCCCATCCTGAAGATCTTGAGGCCAATAGCCATTTCATGAACATAAAACTCAGAACTGATCAAAAGGCAGTTATTATGAACAAAGAAACTTGTTCCTGTTACCCCAATGACTCTGCAAGTTATAATATTTTAAAAGTCTGTGCTAGAAACCAGGAAGAAAACTGAGTAAGACTTCTTATTGTGGTTCTTATCATGACACCATGATGGCCCAGCTTCTTGTTTCATGTCTGAGGTTCAGAGCAGCACAGTCTAGAACCCAGGGCTCCCCCTTGCCAGCGTTGAGCCATTTCTGAATTGTCTATGTGGCTTCATAAGCCCATTTGGTTCTCAAGTCAGAGGAGGCATGTGTTCCTGCTATGGCCTCTTAAGAGGTAGAGATACCACAGCATGTCCCTGGGGACATATGTGGATCCATGGGCACCTTCGTATCTGAGAAGCTGCATGATCTTAAATAAGGATGATATTAAATTGCCTTGACCTAGGAAAGTGTAGAAGAAAACACAGCCATGACCACATCACAAAAAAACCATGAGATGCTGTAATTTCCCATAAAATCTTTGAGCTGACATAGACTTTTGTAGTTATTTTGCTGAAAGGAAAACATTTCTAAATACAACTCTTCTAACTCCAAAGTTACATGTTTTCTATATCATGCAATCAATTCTCCAACTCTCCAGCTTAGGAGAGGAATGATGTTTGGATTACCTGAGTCAGAGGATCTAGAACACTTTTGTGTATAGATGTGGTACTGGGGAGTGAACCCAGGGCTTCTGAACTGAACTATTTCTCTGACCCTTTTAAAGTTTACTTTGAGACAAGACCTCACTAAGTCCCTAATTTTCTCAGGCTGGACTTGAACTTGACATCCTCCTACCTTTGTCTCCCAGAGTGCTGGTGTGTGCCACCACACCAGTTACTGAAAACAGTGACTCGTGGGTCACACTCTAATTTTGTGGAATCAGAATATGTAGGGCAGGATGAAGCATCTTCCTTTTAAATAGAAATAAAGCTTGATATGGGGAAGAATTCAAATTGTCTAATCTGTAATATGCAGGTAGAGAGGCAGATGGGGAGATGGTTGGTGGATTTATAAATGTTTGTAAAAGGAAAACACATTTCTGTCTCCATGAAAAGAAACTCTTAATGGCTATCTCTTAGGAGTAGAAAAGGGATGAATAGGGAGTGAGACTCTCACTGTTCTGAGCCTTTTAGAAATAGGGATGCACAGAACATAATGTTTTAAGAATCTCTTTTATTGGTACTTCTGCAATTAAGCTATCCCTCTGAGAGATTATGAGTGTCTACATAATATTTACTTCTTAATGTGTGCATGACCAGTGGGAGAAAAGAAATGCCTCTTTGCTGATACCAGATGACACAGAAGGAAAAATAGGAGGGTGTGGGGGTGGGTATGTCACTTATTTACTTATTTATCTCTTCCACAAATGTTTGTTGAACACTTACTGTGTGTCAGTTTCTGTTGGGTGCAGAGACACCGGAAAGAACACGCACATAGCTCTGGGGTACAGCACTTACTGAGCATACACAAGGCTCTGGGCTTGAGCCCTAGCAGATAGAAAGAATGAAAGACGGGCCAAAGAATGAAGAAAAAGAAAGGAAGGAAGAGAGAGAGGGAGGGAAGGAAGGAAGAAGAAAAGAAAGAACAAGACACAGTGGTTCTCAGCCCCGTAGAATGTATGCTTCACCATGCACAGTGCCAATATAAAGCTAAAAAAGACCGTTATGAATGGTGACAAATGTATGCAGACATAGAGGAACTGTGCCTTTATGGATTGTCGGAGTGCTGTTCTCCAGTGGGCACAGATGCCCGCTAACGGGACATCTCAGCTGCAGCTCCCACAACACAGGAAGCCAGCTGTCTTCCTATCTGAGGAACAAGACTCTGAGAACAGGTAACTATCAGGACAAGGGTCCAAGGTGAAATTAGCGCGGTACATCTGGAACACATAAAGACAACTAGCATATCTAAAACTTGACTAAAAGAACACAGGAATAAAGTCCAAAAGAAATATAGGTCCAAGCTATGTACTATAGTCATACTAAGTGAGTTTGAATTTGATTCAAACTTCAACAGAAAGTCTTAGGAGAGGCCTGGGCCACCGCTCGGCCATGGCTGGTGGTCGCGGGGCCCCCGGGCGCGGCCGGGAGGAGCCGCAGGAGAGCTACCCGCAGCGGCAGGACCACGAGCTGCAGGCTCTGGAGTCCATCTTCGGCTCCGACTTCCAGGACCTGCGTCCGGACGCTCGCGGACAGGTCACAGAGCCTCCTGAAATCAATTTAGTTCTGTATCCTCAAGGCCTTACAGGTGAAGAAGTGTATGTGAAAGTTGATTTGAGAGTGAAATGCCCACCAACTTACCCAGATGTAGTTCCAGAAATAGAGTTAAAGAATGCTAAAGGTCTGTCAAACGAGAGTGTTAATTTATTAAAATCCCGCCTAGAGGAACTGGCCAGAAAACATTGCGGGGAGGTGATGATATATGATCTGGCTTGCCACGTGCAGTCGTTTCTGATCGAGCATAACAAGCCCCCTCCTAAGTCTTTCCATGAGGAGATGCTGGAGAGACGAGCTCAAGAGGAGCAGCAGAGGCTATTGGAGGCCAAGAGGAAAGAGGAGCAAGAGCAACGTGAAATCCTTCATGAGATTTAGAAGAGGAAAGAAGAAATAAAAGAAGAGAAAAAAAGGAAAGAAATGGCTAAGCAGGAACGTTTGGAAATTGCTAGTTTGTCAAATCAAGGCCATAGCTCTAAGAAAGACCCAGGAGGACACAGAACACCTGCCATTATGCATGGAGGGTCTCCTGATTTTGTAGGAAATGGTAAACACCGTGCAAACTCCTCAGGAAGAGCTAGGCGAGAACGTCAGTATTCTATATGCAGTAGTGAAGATTCTCCAGGCTCTTGTGAAACCCTGTATTTCTGTATGGGTAGTCCTGATCAGCTCATGGTGCACAAAGGGAGATGTATTGGTAGTGATGAACAGCTTGGAAAATTAGTTTACAATGCCTTGGAAACAGCCACTGGCAGCTTTGCCTTATTGTATGAGTGGGTCCTTCAGTGGCAGAAAAAAATGGGTCCATTCCTCACCAGTCAAGAAAGGGAGAAGATTGATAAGTGCAAAAAGCAGATTCAAGGAGCAGAAACAGAATTCAGCTCACTGGTAAAACTGAACCACCCAAATGTAGCACGCTACTTTGCCATGAGCTCCAAAGAGCAGGATGACTCCATCGTGGTGGACATTCTAGTGGAGCATGTCGGCGGAGTCTCCCTTGCCGCACACCTGAGCCACTCCAGCCCTGTCCCCATGCACCAGCTTCGCAAGTACACAGCTCAGCTCCTGTCTGGCCTGGATTACCTGCACAGCAACTCCGTGGTGCACAAGGTCCTGAGTGCATCGAATGTCTTGGTGGATGCAGAAGGCACTGTCAAGATCACTGACTACAGCATTTCTAAGCGCCTGGCAGACATTTGCAAGGAGGACGTGTTTGAGCAAACCCGAGTTCGTTTCAGTGACAATGCGTTGCCGTACGAAACAGGAAAGAAAGGGGATGTTTGGCGCCTTGGGCTCCTACTTCTGTCCCTCAGTCAAGGACAGGAGTGCAGAGAGCACCCTGTGACCATCCCCAGTGACTTACCAGCCGACTTTCAGGATTTCCTCAGGAAGTGTGTTTGCTTGGATGCCAAGGAGAGATGGAGCCCCCAGCAACTGCTGAAGCACAGCTTTATAAACCCTCAGCCCAGAACACCTCTGATAGAACAGAGTCCTGAAGATTCTGGAGGCCAAGATTATGCTGAGACTGTTATTCCTAGCAGCCAGCTGCCCAGCTCTGCTTTCTTCAGCGAGACACAGAGACAGTTTTCCCGCTATTTCATTGAGTTTGAAGAATTACAGCTTCTCGGCAAGGGCGCTTTTGGAGCAGTCATCAAGGTGCAGAACAAGCTGGACGGCTGCTGCTACGCGGTCAAGCGCATCCCCATCAACCCGGCCAGCAAGCATTTCCGCAGGATCAAGGGCGAGGTGACGCTGCCACGAGAACATCGTGCGCTACTACAACGCCTGGATCAAGCGGCACGAGCGCCCGGCCGGCCCGGGGACGCCACCACCCGACTCCAGGCCCCCGGCCCCCGGCAGACGCGCGGCACCAGGGCAGCGGACAGACGACAGTGAAACGGACAGCGGTGGCATGGACAGCGTGGAGGCCGCCGCGCCGCCGCCCATCCTCAGCAGCTCGGTGGAGTGGAGCACGTCGGCGGAGCGCTCCGCCAGCACACGCTTCCCGGGCGCCTGCGCGGGCTCCAGCAGCGACGAGGACGACGAGGACGAGGATGACGAGGACGAGGACGAGCGCGGCGGCGTCTTCCCACAGTCCTTCCTGTAGGCTGGGAGGGCTCCCCGGGAAGCGCTCCTGGGGCGCCCAGTCACAGCCCCTCCAGAGCCCGCCCACCCACCCAAGGAGTGAGGGTCCTTGGTCCCAGCACTCTGGAAGGCGGAGGCGCAGGGATAACCAGTGCCTTCCTCCCTGGGCAGTTTAGCAATTTAGTGAGACCCTGTCTCAAAATTAAAGTGGCGAAGGGGGCTGGGTATTAGAGCTCAGTGTGAAGACCCTGGGTCAACACTCAGTACATGTAAGAAAGAAACGACAGAGTCCTGAGTTCAATCTCTGGTATCACAAAAAAAGAAGAAAAAAAAAAGAGATAGCTAGATAGATGATAGATAGATAAGGATAACTATTCAGAGGGCTGGCCAGATAGCTCATCGAATTGAAGCGCCTGCCAGATAGCAGATTAAAGCGCCTGCATAGGCCAACTAAGGCTGGCCCCGCCCCCAGGGCATGCTGAGACAATGTTTGAGACTCCAGCGCATGGTGGCCTGACGCCTATAATCCTAGCGCTTGGTAAATTATAAAACAGGAAGAATCAATACAAGTCAGATCTGTGTAGTGAGACCCTACAGACCCTTCACTAAATACATTTAAAAAGAAAGAAGTGAAGAGAGTAATCAAATTCCATCCAAAGGAATTTATCCCCCATTGTCTTCAAAAGGTCTCCAGGATCAAAGTCCTAGAAAAAAGAAAAAATACATATTACTTCAAGTACTTCATCTTACTACATAAATTCTTGTAGGTCTTTCCTTTAGGTAAGCCCTTATAGCTGCATGTTAGGGCCTAATCTGGCAATCCTGGCATAGAACCAATTGCAGTTTCCCCCCAAAAAAAAGCACTAAATACATGCCTCTTAGTGTCTAGCTGTCCATTTACCTTTATGACTTTACTTCATTATATCCACTTGGAAACAATATAGCTTAGTTGTGAAGCTTGTTTTATTAATCTTTATCTAGCTAAATAGTGAAGAGTTCCATGCATGATGAGGAAGCACGCACCAGCATGGTGTGGCCATGCAGTGAGATCGGAGTGTAATTAAGAGTGTCATTAAAAAAAAAAAGTATCAATTGCTAGAACTGTTACAGGGATTCTGGTGTCTTTAGTATTTTTCTATTTTTCTTTTTAAGACCAGCTTCAGATTCTGAAAGTGATATCATCTTTGATAATGAAGATGAAAACAGTAAAAGTGAGAATCAGGTAAATCTATAGATGTAGAAATTATACTGTTTTACTTATCATAGAATGAAATGCATAAGGAAAGTAACAGTCACTGTTACAAACCTCAGATAGAATATTAAAGCCTTAACATGTGAATACCAACTTGAAAACCATGTATTTAACTTACATGCCACTTGTGTTTATTTACAGACTTTTATCCACATAAAATTGACTTTGAGAAAAAGATTTTTTCATGTGATAAAATGCATTTTCTAGATGATTTGGAAATTTTATATGAGTGAGGATGAGTGAATGCAGACTGAGTAAACTGTCTCAACTTGGAGAAACCTTGATCCCCCGTGACAGTTCTGCTTGCTGCCTTATTTTCATCCTCTAGAGTAGTGACTTCCTCTGTGTGTCATGATTATGTAATGGCATTTCATGCTGCAGAGAAAAGTGGAAAATCCCAAAGTGCACCAGACTTCAAGTAAAAGTAGACTTCATTTATTGAGACCTTGTCTCTCATGAGCATGTACACTGTGTGAAGTAAAATTTATTTCTTCATGCAAAAAAAAAAAAAAAAAAAAAAAAAAAAGAAAGTCTTAGGAGAACTACATTTGGGAAGGTAAAAGCTGATGATTTCATATTTAGGTTTTCGAAAAATCACACCAGCATTGAACACTATATGGAAACTTAGAATAAGTTTTTAAAATATGTAAGAGTTTATTGAAAACTACAAAAGAACTTTAAAATGTAACATATAAATGAAAAGAAAGCAATGATGCAAAATGTTGTGGATCTGTATTTGTAAATTAATTATAGATCTAAAAATCCCAGTAGTATTCTAAATAGAATTTAATTAGAGTTTTACAAAGTAAAATAGAATTATGGCAATCAAAATGAATTATAAGACTACAGTAATGAAGACACAGTGTTATTGGGAAAAGGAAATGGAAAAAGTAGATCAAGTCCATCAGAAAAGAGCGGAGTGCCCCTGTGCCAGCCCTGCCCCCGGGGCACACTGAGACAGTGACTGAGACTGGGTGTGGTGGTGAGTGCCTATAATCCCGGCACTTGGGCAGCTGAAAACAGGAGGATCACTATGAGTCAGATCTGTGTCATGAGGCGCTGTAGACCCTGCACTAAATACATTTTAAAAAAGAAAAGTCAACAGACGGATGAGACAAATACAGAGCTTTCTATGGACAGGATACACTGGCAGTTGAAGTGGAAAGTGCAGCCCTACATTAGCAGGAAGTATGTTGCTACAACTTTTCTCCTACAAGAAGAAAACCCTTCAATTCTTATGTCACACTTGTATGAAAACAAATTGTGAGATGAATTAAACACTCACATATGAGAAATAAAAAATTAAGCCTTTAGATGGGAAGAGGACGTTGTTTAATATTTGAATAGACTTAAAAACTAGAAACACAAAAATTTTCTCAAGATTGGATAGATTTCACAATAACCAAAGTGTATGAATTCTGCACAATGAACCATGTATAAAATTCAAAGCCAATACGTATAAAAGATACTTGTGAAATCTCTGCTTACCTCCCACAAATCAAGCAAAAATTTTAAACTACCCACCAAAAATAACGGAAGACCTTACAAACATGTTCTTCCCCCCAGGGAGAGACAAGAATAAGAAATAAAATTTGGGAAGATTTTTCATATCACTGCTAAAAGGTGGAAATGTGAGCCTAAAACCACAGTGACACTGCATTTGGTACCCACCGGAGCTGCAGAAATTCACACTGCTGACAGGCTTGGCAAGGAATTGAAGCACAGATACTACCAGCTGCTGCAGGTGGCACTTGGAGAGCAGAGGCGCATCCCCTCATTAGACACCTATGCACATATTCCACAGCACAGGCAGCCTGCTTCTCCTCAGCAGCCTTTTTCAGAGAAAGGGCCCGTGGTTTGTTTGTTAGGACTCTGGTGCTCTGGAAACAATTTAACATTCTTGCCCCGCCCCATGCTCAGCTCACTCAGGAGAAGTTCCTATATTCCTATATACCTGGAAAAGTTGGCCTGCCCCCCCACAAAGTCCCCCAAGAGAAATTCCTGTTCCTGTGCCCAGGGCTGTACGTAGCCTGATGTGCGCTGTGATCCACGCAGCCCTTGCAGCTGCCCCGCAGGCCTGTGTGTGGCAGGACTGAGCAGGAGGCGCACCGAGGGTCCTCTGCAATACCTACACCACGCTGGACGCTGTGGTATGTGTCTTCAGTCCAGAAGTGGAGAGTTAAGGATAACATAAGGGCACTGAGCAACAGTTAATGCTCTAATGAGGTCTGTGTGAAGCAAAATGAAAATATGATGTTGAGGAAAATGTAGCGTGCAGCATGATACACTTTATAAAAAGTTTAAGAACCATAAAACTATAGAATATGTTGTTTTGGAGACACACACTGACAAATGTGTAATAGTGGTTACCTTCGAAGACCCAGGAAGAAGTGCTCTGCAGAAAGTAAAGCAGCGTAGTAAACGTCTATGTAATCCTGTCATTTAGAATAGTAAGGACAGGATGTGAAGTCAGTATAACAAAGAACAGCTTGCGGTCCTTCTCACCGGTGGCATGGAGAGGAGTTTCTTGTGTTGTCCTTTATATGCTGCTGTATCTTTTGCGTTTTTTGGTTTTTCCCGGCCGTAATGACTATTCAGAGATGAGAGCATGTCAAGGAAAAGGTGAGGTGAGGCTGGCAGGAGGCAGGAGGCAGGAGGCAGGAGGCAGGAGGCAGGCATGGATTCTAAGGGCTTGGGAGGGGCAGGGGTCCTGCCTCAGCGGCCCAGCGCCTGCCTGGCAAGTTCCAGGTCTTAAGTTTGATTCCTGGTAGCAAAAGAAAGAAAAAAAAAGCTTGTGTCCACTTTCTAAATTTCATCTACCTATCAGCCTAAAGTCCATTATAGAATGACACGTTCTCTTGCTATTTCCTCCAAACTATGAAATTGTCACCCAGACAAGCCAGGAATTTGTCAACTGCTAGGTTTCTGGGTTTGTTTCTTTGTTTTTAGCATTCACCTGGCATCTAAAAGAATTTTCGCTGCTTCATCCATAGCCCTGACAGTATACTCCTGTGCTTTTTAAAAAGCCTTCTTCTTAAGGTAAAATACACAGATTAAAGTGTATTAACCATTTTAAAATGCATGATTCAGCCCTACTCAGTGAATTCACAGTGTGCTGCCAACATTGCCACTGTTCATCTCCAAAGCGTTTTTGTCATCCCAAACTGAAACTCGGTACCCATCAATAATTTTCCATTTCCCAGTCCTCTATCTAAGGGTAACCTCTCTGGGGCCAGGGAGATGGCTCAGTGGAATGAGCGCTTCCTTGCCAAGTGCAAGGGCCTGGGTTCAATCCCCAGTTCCGCCAAAGAAAAAAATAAATAAATACATAAGGGTAACCTCTCTTCTATTCTCTATGTCTAGGAAATCTCTCAAAGTGACGTTATACAATATTTGCCTTTTTTTGGTCTCAGTCTTTCAATTTGCATTATGTCTTAGGGATTCACCCTTTTTCTTTTTGGCATGTATTTAGTACAGAGACTGCAAGGTCTCACTACACATATCAGACTTGTAGTGCTCCTCCTGTTTTCAACCTCCCACACTGGGACCACAGGTATGTGCCACCATGCCCAGTCTCAGTCACAGTCTCAGTGTGCCCCTGGGGCAGGGCCAACACAGCCTGCTGGGATCAAACCCAGGTCTGTTGAGCTATCTGGCTGGCCCTCACCCATGTTTTTACCATGCATCAGAATTTCATTCTTTTGAGGGTTAGATAACTTTCCATTGAATCGATACCTGCACTTACGTTTATTTGTCAGAGGACTCATCGATTGTCTCTACGTTTTGGCTATCATGAATAATTCTGCTATAATGAACACATATTTGTTTAAATTCCTTCCTTGCAGTTGTTCAGGGCATCTGCCCAGAGGTGCAACTTTTAGATCATGTGTAATGGAATGTTCAATCCTTTCGAGGCCTCAGAGCCTTTGGCAGCAACTGGACCATTTCATATCCACTTCAGCAAAGGGTCACAGCTTCCGTTTTCCCACCTTCTCAAGTAGCCCCTCTGGTGAAGGTGGAGCGGTGGTCTACCTTGGTTTACTCTCTATTTTGTAAATATTCTTTTTTGTGTTTAGAAACATTGTACTTGCCTTTTATCTGGTTGATGCCTAACACTCATAGCCTGATGGCAGCATTTCTAAAAATGTGTCCTATGTACTTCAGAGCCTAACAGAGGCTTTGCTGTGACACAGAGTTGGACAAGGAGGCTGTGGCTCCCAAGCCAGTGAGGAGAGTCTCATCAGGCTCAAGGAGGAAGGGGGTGGTGATGAGCTGAGGCTCCCCCCCCAGTCCGTCTCAGTGCCCCCAAACATTTTATGTTGACAGTGATTCTGTTCTTTGAAGACAGGCCCTTTTTATACAAATAGATCCTTATAAAGCCAACTTTTTCATATGGTGCTTAAGGAAAATTTATCTTTTATTATTTTGGATGAAAAATTGAATGTTGCTTTGTAATATAACTTGAGATCTGGGCTTGCAATGGCTCCTGAGCCCTTCTTTTCTTTTTAACACAAAACCTGTAGTATATCCTTAGATTCCTGACTACATTTAAGTATTAGAGAGCTTTTACTTCTTCATGAGTGATGCTGCAGGTTGGTGATGTGTGACAGATGATTGCTTTCCTGGCCCCTGGATTTTCATTGCTGTGGTGCAAGGACTAATCATTTAGTGAATGTTATTGGCTGCATTTGTTCCCCCAAACTCCACATATTGAATGCCTAATCTCTAGTATCTCACAATGCAACTGTGTTTGAAAATAGAGCCTCTAGCAAGGAGATTAAATGAGACTGTAGTAGGCCAAGCCCTACTACAATCTGACTGATGGCCTTATGAAAAGAGAAAATGTAGACACAGAAAGAGACACCAAGGGTGTGTGTTCTGGAGAAAGATTGCTTGGGGAGACAGAAGCAGGACAGCAGTCTGCAAGCCTAGAGAGACCACAGAGACCGCCAACCCTGCCAACCCTTTGATCTTGAACTTCCAGCCTCCAGTATTGTGTGGCTGTTTCAGCCACTTAATCTGTGATATTTGATTATGGCACCCCTAGCAAAGAAATACAGTCACAGACCCTAATTCATGAATACCCTGAATTTTTGTGTCCACCTTCAGTACCTAATATCACAAGTATCTTCTACTGGTTCTTTTTTAGATGAAACTACATGCTCTTCATTCATGTAGAATCATAGAATTGATTTCGGTAATGCTCTTGGAGTGCTCAGTTCTCTTCTCTTAGTTTCCTTCTCAGTGCTGTCCTCTTTGTTTCTATTCCTGGCCCTGGGGTTTTCAGATAGATACATGTTTCTTTGGGGGTTTTTTTGTGCTGCTTACTATAGACAGAAAGTTGATGTCCAGGGGGCCCATGGGATCAGAGAGCTTATTAACTTGTGTAACCTCAGACAATGTATCTCATTTCCCTGACTCAATTTCTTCATCTTCATCGTACCTAGGTTGTTTTCGGAGTTCTTGGAAGCCTTAGTGGCAGCATAAGTGCTGGCTTATGGCTGGTGTTCAACAAGTGATAGCCATCCTAAGGATTGGGAAGTACCTGTTGACTCTTCATTTTGCTAGCCTTGGAGTCTGAATTGGCAGAAGCTGTGTAGTCTTTGCTAGAAAAGGGATTCAACTAGTTCCTTATACTTGTATATGAAACTAGATGCTAGTTGGGGTATCAGTATATTCAGGGTTTAACCCCTCATGGTGTTTTCTTTCCTGGTGGACATAGAAAGAAGTAGAGAGCTTGTGTGATGAAGCTGCAAAGTAGACTGTTTCACCCCAGGGGCAGCTCTGCCCTGTGTGACCTTTTGCAACCAACTGGGCATTAGTTGCTTCCAATGACAACCCTCTGTGGACATCAATTTCACTACTTACATCCAGTTTCGTTGGCATTTTCATGTCTAATTGAAAATTCATAATAAGGCCAGCCAGATAGCTCAGTGGGTTAAAGCACCTGATTAGGCAGACACAGAGACCAGGGTTTGATCCCTTTCATGCCATGCCAGCCCCACCACAGGGCACACTGAGATAGTGACTGAGACTGGGCATGGTGGCATGCTTGTAATCCCAGCGCTTGGGAGGCTGAAAATAGGAGGATTACTACAGGTCTAATCTGTGTAATGAGACCCTGTAGACCCTGTACTAAATACAAAAAAAAAAAAAGTACCTAATATCAAATTTGCCTCCATTAGCTTTGGGAGATTGAGGCAAAACAAGTTATTTTTTTTTTCCTAAAACAGTCTCTGTTTTCCTTCCAAAAGGATCCTGAAAAGATGCTTTCTGCAATAAGCTTCAGGCTTTCCCACACTTTTATTGTAGCTGAGCCCCCTGAATACTGAGTTCCTCCTAGAACAGGGCACCTTGTGCCATCAGTAGAAGGTGCAAGGCAAATGTGCTTGTGAAGGAATCAGCTGGTTTCCTTCTGCCTCCTGCACCATCTTGCACCTCAAGTTTGCATTTACATCTGGGGCTCTGTAGAAGACTGGATGGGAGGGAAGGTGCTACGAGATGCATAGCAGGACTTTCATTCAGCCATGTGGTAGAAGGAGGAAGATCACACATGCTGCTCTAGCCCTCGGTGTTGGCTTTTCTGCCCCAGGGCTTGTGGTGGAGCAGTTTGGCCTTGGACTGATGAGGGGGAAGATGCCTTGTGACTGAGGCAGCACTTCCCAGGAAAATCCATTTTCTTTTCTTTTATAGAGAGGATGATAAATACATAGAAATAAGGCTGTCCTGTGGCACAAGACATGCAGTACATTTCATCAGCATTCATGACATGTTTAATTCTTGCTATAACTGACATCTCTTTAAAACCAGATTTGAGCACACAATACTGGTTTCCCACAAAACGAAAAAGTGGAGTCTGAAGTGAGGTTTCCCTGAGTTATCTCTCCAGTTCCTCTAGCCATGATCTTATCACAGATTTTAGGTAATGTAGAGCACATTAGAATCTTTCTACAGAGGCAGAGAACATGATGTATTTAACAGTATGTGTCTTTGAAGAGTCAAGCTGGTGTCACCTCTTCAGTTGTTCAGGAGAGCGGCCTCTGTTTCATCTGTAGTTTGAGAGAGCCCTATCCTAAATCTTGCCTAATTAGGTGAATTTCTAAAACTGTGATTAAACTGTAGCTAGCAAGGGGAAAATTGGAAATAAATTGGAAGTGTCACTGACTCGAGATTTATAGCTCTTCCGGTGTGGCTCCTAAAAATGAAGGCGCTTCTTTCTGTGTTACAGGCTTTGATGAGGACTTCAGAGGAGAGAATGAGGGAGAGAAAAAGATGACATCTGTGCAGACCAAGCAGAATCTGAAGATCATTGCAGCAAAAGCAAAAGAAAGCAAGAGAACACTTACTAATTAAAGGTAAGTGCATAGTTGTATAAACATAAACCCTTTGATGATTAAGACTGGAAGTGAGTTCATGTGTGTTTGCGGTGGGTACACACTGCGTTGTGGAGTGGGCAAGGACAGGGCATGTGGGGTGACATGCCTTCAAGACATGTGTTAGGAGCAACGAAGGAGGAAATCAGCGATACAGTTACTCCCTTGTGTTCAAAAAGAAGCTAATCTCCACTGTTGGTGGGAATGTAGACTGGTACAACCATTGTGGAGACTCCTCAAAAGAGTAGGACTGGAAATCCCATTCAAACCGGCTGTCCCCCTACTGGAAATTTTCCCAGAGGAACTGAAAACATTATATCATAGTGATGTATGTGTACCTATGTTTATAGCAGCACAATTTGTGATAGCAAAATCTTGGAAACAACCAAGATGTCCATCACATGAGGAATGGTTGAAAAAGATATGGTATTTCTATATAATAGAGTATTACTCAGCTATTAAGAATGATAAGCTTGAAGCATTTATATTGAAGTGGATACCATTTGAACATATACTCATAAGTGAAATAAATCAGACACACATGTACAAATATCGTATAGTCTCCATAGTATAAGAAGTGAAAAGAAAAAATACAAATAGAAATGTACAACAACAACTAAAAACAATTGAGTCAGATAGGGCAAAGTGAATGGCATATGCTGCAGGGTACTAATCAGCTTTTCTTCTGGATGGTTAACAGCCTAAGTTCACAGATCAAAACTGGAGAAATAGAAGAGCCACAAGGCCAGCCAACATTTTGGCCCTAGCCTTTCAAGGTCAGCAAAGACTCAGGACATAGGAGAATTTGTACTGTAACATCATGAAACTCAGTTGAGCCCTGAATTTTCTGAACAAGATTATGGGGCCACAGAGGGAAGAGATCAAAGTTCTATAGTGTGCCTAGGGAGAGTCACATGGAGAGAAAACTTTCTCTCAGGTTCTCACAGAGAGCAAACTGGTCAAGCATTGGCCATGACTCATCCACATGGATGACACAGACAAAGGAACTACAGAATAAGGTACAGGACTACAAGATAAACCCTGAGGGGACTTCACTGGCCTCATCAGAAACAAAAACTACATGTGTTGGTATATAGGTCTTGCTCTATCTAGGTCTTAACCAGGCAACAGAAAAGTATAAAAATGAGGTATACAACACAGGGCCATAATAATAAGTTGAACTGTAAATGGCTATGGTCGACAACTTCTTCAGATAACACACTATTGTTGTGGAATGCTGGACTGTGTTAGATTGTTTCGTCAAGTTCAGGCACCTAAATTGGTTGAATGACAATGGAGTGCCCATCTTTGACAGGTGTAGACAAAGGAAGGGGTATAGAAAGGAAGAATCATGATGTGTGTGGGGGACAGTACAGTTGGGATAGATAACGCTGTGCTTCTACAAAATTCTATGAGAGGCAAGATCTGCACTAATGGTGGTTGGACAGGATATTATGTCAGCTTCTAGTACTATGGACACCCACTAGGAAAATAACAAGGTAGAAAGTATTAATTATTAAATCTTTGATATAATTCAGGTATAAATAATAAGATACGCAAACAGCTACACTCTCTTAATTTACTGATAAGAGACATCTGCTATAATAATGTCTGTAAGTATAATATCATGTATGTACTTTGTATGATAGTAAAACATTATGAAAACAGTTTTCAATGTATTAATTTATCGAATCTGTCCTGTTAAGGTACCTTAAAACTGTCTCATTGATATCTGTACTTCAATAAAATAAAAAATAAATAAATAAAAATAGAAGCTAAATACCCCAAAGTAGACCTCCATTCTGTAGAGGCTCTTTTCCCAGACAGAAAAGCAAATGAACAAAAGACAAATAAACAACATAAAAGCTAAACTGTGCATAGACAGTTTCTTGTAGTATGTGTCATATATACACTTGTGAAATTTCTTTTTATTCATAGTTAAACACTTAAATCAGTGTCCACTAGACAGATGATAATGGTTAATTAGCTTTATTCATGTTTTCCTCCTTAGCTTAGCCATAGTAAGATGTGCTTTATGTCCTTTGTATCATGAGTACTTGTCCCCATTTCCCTTTTGGGGGGATATAATAAGAAGGGAAATGAAGTATTTGGATGCTTGCACATTGTTAGGACAGTCCTGTCACTACCAGGCATGTGGCGAACACTGCGGTACTGTGAGGTGTCTCTTCATGAGCTGAGTTCAGAATTTGTATTTGACAAAGGAGATTTGAGGGGTCTTGCTGTGAAATGTGTACCAGTGTGAGGTTTGCATAAGAGGAGTGTGTAGCAGTTCAGGGCAGCACTGACGGCAGTCGTCTTAAGTGCTTGAGCAAAACCAATAGTAGGATTGTAGTGCTAGACCATAGTACCTGCTCGTGCATGCAGCGATTACAGATGTGGATTCTGGAGATGCTTGCTCTACCTCTCTTACCATGGTGAAAATGGTTAATCTGCCACTGCCTCCATTTGCTGGGAAATGGGGAAATATTAATTCCGACTATGTAGGGTTGAGTAGACAAAGTGAGTTGATTTGGGCAGTCCTTGGAAGGATGCCACACATGTAAAAAGTGCTCAACAATTATTGACTGATTGTATCATTGAAGAGTGTATTTTGGGGTGGAAATTTGTTGTATGTCATATAAGAAATAAAACTGCAGAGGAGTATAAACAATGTTGGAGGTATGGACAGGGGTGCTTCTCTCCCTGTGCACATAGTGGCACCGTGCATTGGGCTATCGCAGGAATGGTGTGGCCCTAGAAAACAGCTGGGAGCTACAGGTGCATCTGTGCATTTCTCACACACTCACTGGATATCTCCCTGATTCAAATGTTTTAAGGACTGTCAGAGATACAGACTTAAATCAGACAAGAGCTCTTAAGTTACAAGTCAAACCATCTTAAAAGCCTTGCCATGCCCTCTCAGCCTTGCTGCACTCTGTTGTGGCTTCTGTCCCTGCCCTCATCCTCACAGGTCCCCGAGCTCTTTCTCTCTGCCTTCTAGGCCCCCTGACATTGAGCTCTTGTGCACTGCAGGACTTCATGCGCACTGACAACAGAGCCTGCTTCTCCCCCTCCCTCACCCTGCTCATCTGCTCTATTCGACATTCTCTGGTTGCTAGAACAAAGCACCCAACACCCACAGCTTAAAGGAATAGAAGTTTCATTTGGCTCCCATTTTAGGGTATTCAGTCCATAGTCAGCTGGCTTCAAAAGAGAAACAGCATGGCAGCCAAAAAGCCCAGAGTGTGGGAAGACATGGGAAGCCCAGTGACATGCTTCTCCCACTTAGGCCCCACCTTTTTTTTTTTTTTCCAAGTCTTAAGTTTTATTTAAATAACCTCCAGTGAGAACAGATCAATTATTACCACTTCTTCATAATACCAATGAGCCAAGCCAGGGAGGGCAAGCACACCTGCAGCCAGCTGCCAGCCAGTGTGATGGGTGGGATCTCAAGAGAGGTGGCCCTGGCCCAGGCCTGCTGCTGGAAGAGCACCCACAGTGGAGCGAGGGTTCTTGATGGTCTCATCAACAGACACAATCAGGCACGCAGCCCAGAGGCTGCTGTCAGGGCATTGATCCGCAGCATAGCTGACTCCCACACAAAAGCTTCAAAGTTGTCAGTAACGTCCTCATTGTTGATGTCCACCCCATACCACATGCCACCCTGGGCATGCCAGGCCTGTAGTTTGTTCAGGATGTTTGTGACATCGAAGCAACATTGTCACATAGCTGGTGAGGGATAATCTCCAAGGCCTAGCATATGCCCCAATGAGTAGCTGCTGTTTTCCTGGGATAGTCCTTGAGTAATCCTGAAGGTACTTAGACAGCTCCATCTCGATGGCTCCACCACCAGCCACCACTGAATCATTCTTCATGGCCCTCCTGACAATCATGATGGCGTCATGCAGAGACCGCTCCGTCTCCTCCATGAACTGCTCAGCTCCACCGTGGAGGATGAAGGTGCAAGTCTTAGCCTTGGGGCAGCTAAGACAATTTCAGTGATGAAATTGTACCTTTCACCTCCAATCTGTGTCTCCTCGATCACCTGACAGCTTCCCAGCACATCTGCTGATAGAGCATTCACGCTGGTCTGGATTGAGCCTCCACAAGCCATCATTGTCCTCATCAAATCCTCTTCAGGCACACGGCCAGCACAGAACATGTCCCTATCAGTGAAGTACTGGATGGCCACATCCCCAGTAGGGAGTTTGGACAAAATAACTTTGCTCCAAAATTACAGATCTTCTCTAACTTGTCATACAGAATGTTCCACTCGGCATCAACGATTGCCTGATAATCGTCTACTGTGTGGACTCTGATTTCAGCATTGTCTTTCTCAGCTTTCAGCTCGAGTTCAACATTTAATAAGGCAATTGTGGGGTTATTGTACTTTTTAGGTTGAATTTCAAATCCAGCATAAGAGCAAGTCTTCTTGAATGCAACACCAGCCACCAGCCAAGACTCCTCTAGGGCTCCACCCTGCACCTTCTTGATTCCAATCATTTTTAGCTGCAGCAAATCATTGAGCATCATCACATCAACCACTATCCTAGCAAAGAAGGCTTTCTGCTGGGAGATCAGCTTGGAGCTCAGAGCCACCGTGGCACACTTCTCCAGCAGCTTCCTCTGCTCCACTTTATCTTGCTTCTTAGCAGTCATATCAATCTGCTTGATTTCAATTGCCAACTGCGTAGCTGTGCAGAAAGCTCAGATGATGACCTAGGGGTGCAAATGTTCCTCCACGTAGGGTTTCACCCGCTTCAAAGCTCTGCAGCCAGCAGCGTTACAGAGGTGGGGCCATCACCAACCTCAGCATCCTGAGACTTGGCGATGTCCACTAAAGTCTTTGCTGCAGGATGGACGACATCGAGAAGTTTCAAAATTGTGGCCCCATCATTAGAAATTGTTGCTTTGCCTCGGCCATCTACAATAAGCTTGCCCATGCCACGGAGACCCAGGGTGGTTCTTACAGCCTCAGCAATCACCTGGCAGGCACTGATGTTACTCACGAGCTAAGGGATGCCTTGGGAGCTGTCAGTCCCCTCTTTCAACAGTATGACTGTTGTGGGCATCATCTTGGCAACTTCTTCAGGGACTCACTACTCCATTTTCCGTCAGGCCTCACCTTCTAACAGCGCACTCAGCTGTGGATGCTTCAGTGGATCTGCTGAGTACAGCGCCCCCATGAGCCAGCTGCCTTCCAAAAGCCTGTGGGACTTTAGGGAACATTCTAGAGCTAAGCTACAGTAGCAGGTCTTCCTTCAGTTCTGATACTGGGGCTTCTTCTCTAAAGGAGACCCTCCTCCCAGAAGTTGACTACCAAAACTTACTCATACTGGTATCCTTATCACTAGAATCTATGACACCCGCCCGCCCCCACCCAGCCCCTGAGACCGGGCAGAGACAGCGCGGCTGACTCCGCTGTCTTGCTCCATCCCGCCTACCACCGCCCAGCCCCTGAGACCGGCCAGAGACAGCGCGGCCGACTCCGCCGTCTTGCTCCATCCCGCCTATCACCGCCCAGCCCCTGGGACCAGCCAGAGACAGCGCGGCCGACTCCGCCATCCTGCTCCATCCCGTCCGCGCCTGCCCAGCCCCAGAGACCAGCCTGAGACAATGGCTGACTCCAGCGGCCTCCTGGATCCCGCGCCAAGCTCTCCCAGCGAGAGCGAATTTACAGGACTCACCAGGCTTCCCAGATAAGTGAGAGGGTGGTGAGTCTGAGGGAGAGCCTTTGGCTTCTTCCCACGCGCGCTACGCGGATCCCTGTCCCCAACCCCTCCAAGCCAGTGACTGGCCTGAAACCTCAGGTCCCACTCACCAACACCTCCCCAGAACCCCTGACCTAAAGCCCACTGATTGAGTGGGAATTTCCCCGATTCTCTGGGCATCAAAGGTCAGTGAGTGTAGAACCTCAGGCCCGTCATGCCTGAGATACATTTCCCAGGGATTAAGCTGCCCGTCACCTCATGTGGCCCAGTGACAGCTCCAGGCACACTGTGCCAGAGAAACACTTCCAGGTGATTACTGGTCCCACCCCACAGCCCCAGACCCAGTGCAGGTCGGCCTGGAGTGAGAACTCCTAGCCTGCCACACCGGAGGGACATTTCTCAGCAATCCACGGT
>PVKA01027255.1:6535-30841 GCA_004027165.1 Ctenomys sociabilis
AGACCCTTCTCAAAAAGACAAAAAAAAAAAAAAAAAGAAGTATACACTTGCTCATTTCTAGGTTTTATTTGTTGAGCTGGCACCCAAATTACTTCTCCAGTATTTCTTTTGTCCGATGATGGTCTATAGCAGAAGATCCATCTGGCAGTTAATTCTGAAAATTTAATGTAAATAGAACATTTTGTACAGTTGATCTAGGAGTCTTCATGTGTATTCCTATGCCATTTCCCATTTTTTTGTTTCATGAGCACTTCTTTTAAGCTTCTGTTAGCTTGTTTTGTAATTGCCTATGGATATTCTAATATTTAAATCTATAGAATGTTGATAGGCAAAAGTTACATTTTTTACACAGAAATTTAGAAACTAAAACCATATACAACACTGAAGTAAGACAATTTTGATGCCATTTTGTGACATACTTAAATTGTCATCTTGCCATAACATAATACTTTTAACCAATTATCTCTAGCTAATACATAACATTTTTTCACCCATCCTTAAATGGAATATACATTAAAAGTTTTTTGGCTGGGCGTGGTGGCACAGGCCTGTAATCCCAGCACTCAGGAGGATGAGGCAGGAGGATTGTTGTGAGTTCAAGACCAGCCTGAGCTACAAAGTAAGCTTAAGGCCAGCCTGAGCTGCATAGTGAGAACCTGTTTCAAAAAGACTAAATAAATAAATAAAAGTTTTTTGTTAGAGGCAGAGGTTTTACTCTGAGAAAAAGTCTTAGCAAAATAAGCAATCTGGGGGCTGGGGAGATGGCTCAGTAGAATAAGTGTTTCCCTGGCAAGTGCAAGGGCCTGAGTTCAATCCTCAGTTCCATCAAAATAAATAAATACATAGCAATCTTTGTTTTACATTTTGGAAGACCTGTATATCTGAAATCATGAATACACTTAAAACACTGACTGAGATTACCGACAATGAATTACCATACACACGTGAAAGCCTTGTTTTTTAATTTACCCTTGTACCAAAACCATCTTTTAAGAGAAAACCTTATTGTCATTTTTTTCTGAAAATCTTTATCTTTTTACCAATGACCAAATTATTGAGGGTGTCATCTAAGAGACTATTGAGATTATAGGGAGCTTCTAATTAATGAGCAAAGGTTGGCCACCCCTCTACTCATCAGTTGGAATCCTCTCTCTAATAATTTTTCTCCACTCTGGGGAATTTAATTAGCTCAAACTTATTGATGAACTGTGTATAAACTAACTTTGATATCATTTTACTGACAGTACACTCTGGTACCCAAATAGGTTGTTTTCCATTTTCTGGAAAAACACAAGCATATCCTTTGCCCCAGGCTGGTAGTGGACTGGGCCCTTCTTTTGTCCAGTATGGAGCTCTTCCCAAAGGACTCTTCATCGCCTTATTTGTGTTATCTGATGGAATTGTCTTTCTGTTGCTACATTTCTGTCTTTTTTAAAAGTTTAAAAATTTATTAGTATATATTGACAAGTGAAGTTGAAGGGATTGACTCCTCTTTTGAGGCCACCACTAGGCCTTTTATTATTATTATTATTTTTTTTTTCTTCAGAGCTGAGGCTTGGACTCAGGCTCATGTGCTTACCAGGCAAGGACCTATTCTACTGAGACATCTCCCCAGCCCCCTTTTATTATTTAAATGGGATGTCAAAATCAAGTGATTGTTTAAACCCCATTGCTTTTAGATTTCGACTTGTTTGTAAATATCAAAGCCTTTTTTAATGCCAATTTTAATTTAGGACTGTCAAATAAGCAATCAAATTTATTAGCAATTAAATGAATTTTAAGAAATCTTTAAAATAGCTCCATTATTGAAAATTTTAGGAAACACTTTTTTTAAAAAAAATTTGTTTATCTTTAGGATGGAAACAGCTTTTTAATTTAAGCACCTTAAGGGAAGAGTGTAAAACGTTTTCTTTAGAGTTAATTGTAATGGAGAGAGAGAGCCACTCTATATCTGCTTTTCTGCTAAATTCTATTCCTGGAAGAATGGTGCCTTTATCTCTCCAGGTGGGCAACCCAGCACCTGTGTGTCTGCCCTACCTGCAGGCCATCCACACTTGTATGGGAAAAGCTTTTATTTATTTACTTATTTATGGCAGAACGGGGGACTGAACTCAGGCCCTTGCACTTGCCAGGGAAGCACTTATTCCATTGAGCCATCTCCCTGCCCCTTGGAAAAGCTTTTAAAATGTTTTTCCTTTAATTAATTAATTTTTATTATTTAACCCAATATTTCTTTTTAATAATTTTAAATTTTTTTATCAAAAAAGAATGACCAATTGAGCATTATAAGAGGCTGGTGTGGTTTAAAAAATGGCTTGGAAAAAAAAATGGTTTGGGTAGATAAAATTATTGATGACACCAAGCAAAACCTGGAGATTTCTTTGTATTTAGGCTGTGACTCTGGTTATTGTTTCTTACTCTGTGGCCTCAGGGCTGGGTGAGCTACAAGTAGCTGCATAATTGTCTTAGCACCTGGGATGGGTTTTCTCGGGCCCTCATCACCTCCCCAAGCTTCAAGGGGCAATGGCCCTGTTTGTAGCCATGGCCTCTGAGTGTAGCCACTTTGTGTGCCAGCTGGCGCTCTCTCTTTGACCCCTGGATGTTTTGGTTTTGCCTGGATTTTAAACACAGACTCTGCCTTGAGCTTAATGAAGCTGCAATGCCAGCAATGTGCATGGGCGAGGCCAAGGCCTGAGTGCCACAGTCATGACCCTCCACTTAGCAGTAGTTGGCAGCTCCCGCCAATCTTTGTGGCTGACCTGGTGTGCAGATGTGCAGGCAGCTGGGAAATTCCATCTGGGCTGGCCTAGGACCAGAGCACAAGGCTCTGAACCCAGTCTGTGCTACACAGCCTTGGCTACACAGAGCTGCTTGGAACTGTTAGCAAATGAAAAGAAACTTTATCTTTTTTATCTAATTCAGCAAAGCTGGAGGGTTTAAACTCTATCTGCTTCCCTGGCAAGCACAAGTGCCTGAGTTCAATCCCCGATTCTGCAAAAGAAAAAAAACTTTATTTTAGGGCTGGCGAGATGGCTCAGTGGAATAAGTGCTTCCCTGGCAAGTGCAAGGGCCTGAGTTCAATCCCCAGTTCTACTAAAAAACAAAACAAAACTCTATCTGCTATACCTTGCTTTGCTCCACAGTCCTTGTTCTGTGTAGAACTTGATTTTAAAACAGTACTCCACATTAAGTCCTTCATGGTGGTCATAGAAAGTAATGTAAATACAGGAACCAAGAAAACAACAGACTTTTTTTATATACATCTCTAAGTATCTATGGTTTTTGAGACTCCATCTGTCCCATTTTTAACTCAGTCTAAATTTTTTCTTTTTGGTTTTTATGGGGCCAAGGAGATAGCTCAGTAGAATAAGTGCTTGCCTGGCAAGCACAAGAGCCTGCGTTCAATCCCACCAAAACAAACAAACAAACAAAAAACCCAAAAACAAACATCTCCTTTTGGTTTTTATACATTTAACAATTCCTTGACCTTGGGGATTATGAGGAACACCTGTGGTAAGGGAACTATGAAGTGTTACAAAACTTCTGGAAGATAGCTTGAATATTACTTACAAGCAAATGACCTACTTGGTTGTTTCCTGCTGAGAGCCAGGCGAGGCAGTGTGAATTCTAATGTGCATAGTAAAGAGAGGCTGGGCTTCCACCAAAAAAAAAAAAAAAAGAGGTTGACTTCTATTTCTAATAAGCTGCTGCAGTATAGAAAGCAAGTACACTAACTCAGAACCATCCAGAACCAAAGTAGCAGTTTTCATTTCTTTTCCTATGAGTTCATCAAACTGGAAATCAGTGACAAGGTTTCACGAGTCAGAGCAGTAGCTTTGTGCCTTAGCAGAAGAGCTTAGATCTAGCCTCTCCTGTTTTTTTTGATCTTTATTACACTGCAATTGGGCTTGAATACCAAGCCAGGCTCCCAAGGCTGTGACTTGATCGGCTGAAACATTACTCAGGGGGTGGGGCAGTCAGCTCAGGCCGCCCTGGGCGGAGGGGCTGGCATGGCATGTGGTGCTGGGGATCGAACCGCGGTCCCTGAGAGGCGCTTTAGACCGCTGAGCTATCTTGTCAGCCCTGTTAACTCTCTCTTGAATATCTGTTTTATCTTTCCACCACGTCCTAAATTGTAATTATCGGTGTGGCTCCAAAACTGGAGTGCAAAACTTCTGGATCATTTGTTAATCCTTGTATTCAATCACGTAGGTTGACTGCATACTTTAGGCCAGCTTGCTTTAAATCCTTGATCACCTTAAAACCAAAGGGTGGTGATCCTACTGTACATAGCCCTACAGGTATTGTTCACTAGGTGGGTGCTACTGAAGGACAACAGAAAAACTCCTAATGCCATTTTTGTAAGCCTCTGTGTCTCCCCGTTTTCTTCCTTGCAATAAAACCTGAGTCATTGCACTTTTATGCAGAATAGCTGAGACACGTTGCCTGCCTTCATATGAAGGAGCAGGGGGATTGTTTGAGGGAGGAAGCAGAGGCTGAATTTTAGCAAACATTGATGGTGGAATTGAAACAGGCAATTGCTCCACCAGTTTGGAAATCAATCATGTCAGATGTTCCATTCATTTTATTTTTTGATTTTCTGATTTAGATTCACCATACAAAAGAGACAAATTAAGAGATGTTGTACTGCCCTTGTGCCTGGCAGTGTTTCTATCAACTGGAGCCTGTACAGGACTAGTATCCTGAGATCGGAGGAATCAGAGCCAGTGGTTTAGAAGGTATTTCATCTGCTGACTCACAAGCTAGAAGGAAGTGAAGCCTCTACATCAGAGCAGTTTGCTCTCTGCCGAGGACTCCATTCTTCAGAGTCAGATTGCAAGGAAATCAAGCTACACAGGGACCACATACTTAAAGGGACAGCTTCCTCTTTACTGGCCTCCAGACTTCTAAGTTTAAAGCCGCCCCCCCCCCCCGCGCGCCTCTTTATAATGGAACATAATTCCTCACGACTCTTCAATTTCATTTTCATTCCCACCCCTTTGAGCTACGTCTGGGTAAGATGAACATCTTCACTCCCCATTACTCTGGGCTTTTCCCACTGTGTCGCTTACACTGAGTGCACATTGTCCAAGTGGTCTAGTCAACCCTCACCTTAGCCCTGGTCATCTTCTGTGCCTCTGTGTTAGGCACCACCTGTTGTGTGGAATCAGTCAGAGCCAAAAGAAATAAAGACTGGATTAACATAGCCACGCAGGACTCAGAGCTTTGTCCTGTTGTCCTGTTCCAAGTGAGTCTTGAGCCACTGAAACTTCTCACCCTCACTGAAGGCTAAAGACAGGCTAAGGAATGCGCATAACCAATTTGGTGTAAACGATATTGCTCTTCACATTACCTTCCAGCATTCACCAAACTCTGAGTTTACACATCACTAGTTGGTAAGGCAAGGTCCCAGGTAAGGGAACAAAGAACTGATGGGGTGCTTCCAGGAACTTGCAACCTTTATCCAGCTTGCTGGAATCACGACGGGCCCTTAGGCTCTGTTCTTTGTTCCATGCTCCCTCGGAACAGCCGACTTCTGACACATATTACTACATCTGATGGCACTGTTAAAATATTTTCACTAGATTCTAGATTATGACTTGTTTAGGTAACCAATGACAGGTTCTGGCCCTAGGATGAATTGCTAAATTATTATGGTGGCCATCTAATATGGCTGAAGCCCTTAAAATAACAGCTTATCTTCCCAGAGACCACCTCCCCCCTTCTTCTCCAACTCAATTTCCTTTCACCTTTCCTACCACCTCAGAGAAGGCTCCAGTCAGCTCCCCAGGTATATCTAAACATCCCCCTCAAACTCCACCCCTGCCAAAAGGCCATAAAAGCCTCAGCCTCCTTTTGTTCCAATCCAGAGAATTCCTTATCTTCCCAAATTCTCTCTGTGTCCTCCAAGATATTAAGGCCCCTTTTCCCTTATAATAAAGCCCCTTTCCCTTTTTCCTTCTGCCTGTTTCTCTGCTGTGACACACGGTCGAAAACCTACCTTTTTTGGTGCCGTGACCTGGGTCAGTGAGTGGCGTGGCTCCCGGGGCATCCCCTGCCCCAGGTTTGAGCTCCCTCACTGATCGGCCTTCTGCTTCTGCTTTGGCCTTTGCCGCCTGCAGTTGCTAGCTCACATCCAACGCCGGCCAATCTCAGTCTTCCCTCATGAGCCCAGAACTACCAGGGTCTTGCTCATCTTTCTTCTCAAAAATCGTCAGCTCACGTCAGAACACCCCCCCCATCTTCCTCAGCCATCTGGTCCCAGCTCCCCACTTTTTCTAGTGATGACTGATAAAGTTGGTGTTGGACCCTCTCTCTCATACTCACTCCAGGCTAAAAAGTGACGGCTTTTTGTCAGGAAGTGACATTGGGCTATTGCCCTAATCTTTGGTTTATTTTAATTCGGCCACCGTGGGAAATGCTCATTCCAAGCTCCCAAACTACACCCCATTGGGAGGCCTGGCCCGTAATCTCGGCTCCCTTGGCCTCCAGGAGGCCATATAACCTAAATAATTAATCTACTGTCAGATTGCTTGACCACAATATAAGCTCAATGGTAAAGCCCTGTGACCTATAGGGAAAAAAAAAAAAATACTTTTGATCCACCAATTCTCCAAAGTTTAAAAAACATCTGTCACCACAAAAGCAAATGGCAGGGGATTCCCTGTACTGTTTTTTTTCTCTTTGAGGACGCGTCCCTCCCTCCCTCATCCCTCCCTCCCTCAGCATCTCTCACTGCACAGTTGCTTAAGCCAAGGACAGCCCCCCACCAACAATCTCTCTCGTCAGATCAGATTGCCCTACACCCACCCGCAGAAGCGGCCCCAGGAGTCCTTGCCGCGGCCTTTGCAGCCGGCCCTCGCCTCAGCCACAGCCGCTGCTCCTAACTGACCTCTAACCTTTGTAGCTCTGTAGTCCCTACTACAGAGATACCTTACACTCTCTTTGCGCCCTCCCCCGCCTTCTTCTCTTCTGTCCCTCGGTCTACAATTACTCACCAACATCCCTCCCCACCAATTTACAGTCCAATCACAGTCCTCTTTTCCCTCCGAAAATCTCACTCCAAAAAAGCAACTAACAACACATTTTTCCCCAACAGCCTGAGCCCCTCCCTCCGCTATCCATCAAGCTAAAGACAAAATCACAGCTCACGGAGTGAGGGAGCACACTGCTCTTTCCAGTCAAACCTGCTGCTCTGCGGCCAACCTCCTCTGCCCCTCCCCGCCCCTCCCGCAGCCACCTTTGCGGGCAGTCTGCTGTTCAGGCCTCATCAGTGCTCCCCCATCGTGCTGTGCCCGATCCTTACACTCTGCTCAGTGTGCTTGGTCCCACTCGAACCGGATACACTATACTAGACCTAAACACGTATGTTAAACATAAATAAGAGGGTTTGGCTTTGTTTGTTTTTACCTTTTTCCACATTCCTCTTATAAGAGATTTCTGCTAATTAATATACAAAATTTCTGACTAGTCTCTCATAATTACAAACTTAAAAAGGTCATCATAACTTAGTCTGGCCAAAAATATATTTGAGTGCACTCTCATTTTATAAAGATGTCCATATGTCCTATATGTACTTGTTTTTATGTCATTCTATAAATAGCTGTTGCTTTTTTAATTTGAGCTCTAAAATATAGATTTAAAAGCATGCCTTTCTCCTGAGTTACCAGCTAAGGGATATCAAAATTAATTTATAATTAAATAAAAATCATTAAAATGGGGAGAGATGGTTGAACAGGACTCTTGTTTGATGAATAGAGAGTGGCCAACCTTTGTTCATCAATAGCCCCCAATAGGGCTGGGGAGATGGCTCGGTGGAATAAGCGCTTCCCTGGCAAGTGCAAGGATCTGAGTTCAATCCCAGGTTCCACAAAAAAAAAAAAAAAAAAAAAAGCCCCTAATAATCTCCTTAAAAGACACCCCAATAGTTTGGTCACTGGTTAAGAGACAAAGTTTTTTCAAAAATTAAAATAAGGTTTTCTCATAAAATATGCTCAATATATTAAACATACTCATGCCTTCCAAATACATTGTATGCTACAATATAAATTTTCTTTCAGATTTAAACATATACCTTTCTCTTATGCTCCAGGTATTTATAGTAAGAGGTTCCCATCAAGCAAACATGAGGTCATCAACCAAATGATAAGTTTCTAACTAAAACTTACGTGATATATATTCTATATACATTTAGAGATGCAAAAACATAATAGAGATTTCATATGACTGTTATGCTACACTGCTATGTATGACTATTGATGTCAAATGATCTCTACAAAATTATATAACAGTTGTCCATTAACATTCTACAGGGATTTAACTGCTAAACTGTCTGTGGTTGATAAGAAATAATAGTTCTCTGGTTACACTTTATATTTCAAAGTACTTGATATTTATATTTCAAGGTACTTGATACTCAGATAAAATTCTGATAATCAACTGTATTGCTCCAAACTAAGTATATTATTATAGACCCAGATTCTCCTTAAAAACAAAACAAAAGAAATTGTTACTAATTCCTATTTTTATCCCTCTCTGTCCCTGACATTAATGCCAAGGTAAAAAGATAAATCTCGGCCCTCAAACCCCACAGGAAAACTTGCTTAATCTAACTTTCTGTGTCTTCAGTACTAGAGACCAAAATTAACTATATGCAATGCCAACTTCTGGTTGTGACACTTGGGACTTCCATCAAAGCAGGCCCTTGACAGGTAATGCTGAGCCTAAATAATGCTGCCACTTGAGCTAAGGCCAGTGAAGGACACTGGGCATGAGCCTGCCCCAACCTGTAGCCATCACCAGGACATTTACAAGCTCAAGGGTCGCTGGAAATGGGACTGCCCTGTCCACCAGAGAGTGGGTAAGTCATTCTATTCCCTGCCCTCACAGGAATCCTCACTATGGTCAGATCCATATAGTTGACCTGCTTGGTCTTGCCACTGAAGAGCAACAACAGAGCTTGGGTTCCATGGCCTACATCGAGGCACCTTTATCAAGAGTCTTGAGTCTCACTGGGCATCTTAGGTTTCTTCAGTCTCCAGTGTGAGCCATCAGTAACGACAAACTTCTAGTTCTAGCTGAGACTCCTGGCACTAAGTTCTACATGGGCATAAACCATCATCCTCTCAACTCCTCTCACCTCCAAAATGATGCCCCAGTTCAGCAGGAAGCAGTCTAAGAGACACACTGCCCCTTTTGTAAAAACCAAAAGATGGGAATGATAGGCTATGGTCCTAGGATGAATTGCTAAATTATTATGGTGGCCATCTAATATGGCTGAAGCCCTTAAATCAACAGCTTATCTTCCCAGAGACCACCTCTCCCCTTCTTCTCCAATTCAGCCCAGGCTGCAATTTCCTTTCACCTTTCCAACCACCTCAGAGAAGGCTCCAGTCAGCTCCCCAGGTATATCTAAACATCCCCCTCAAACTCCACCCCTGCCAAAAGGCCATAAAAGCCTCAGCCTCCCTTTGTTCCAATCCAGAGAATTCCTTATCTTCCCAAATTTTCTGTGTCCTCCAGATAATAAGGCCCCCTTTCCTTTATAATAAAACCCCTTTCCCTTTATGATAAAGCCTCTTTCCCTTTTTCCTTTTGCCTATTTCTCTGCTGTGACATACTCGAAAACCTATCAGCCAAGAATTACCATTCCTTGTTTATTGGTTGTTTATGTGCTGGTATTTTTGTTTTGTTTTGTGTTTGTCGAAACAGTAGTAAGATTAAGTTGGGAACGAGGAAAGAATATGATGCCTTTTTTGAGTTTTTGACTTGTTTGGCAGTTACAGGATGGCTCGCTGTCATTACAAACAGGCCTTTGGAATAGATTTTTCCCGTGGGGAGCAGTTGCAGTTTGTGCACTTATTCTCAAGCATCTCTAAAAGTTCAGCTGGAGGCAATAGCTCAGCTTTTAGTAGTTTACCTCTGTAACGATGGTTGTTAGCAGTATCAGGTGTTTTATGTTTGTCTTTGTTTTGTTTTTTTATTTGATACAGGGTCTCACTACACAGTTCAGAAGCCTAGTGATACTTCTGTTTCAGCCTCCATAGTGCTGGGATTACAGGCATGTGCCACCACGCCCAGTTCTGGGGCTGGCATGGCATGTGGTACCTGGGATCCAACTCAGGTCTTTGGGCTTGCCAGGCAGGCACTTAGACAGCAGAGCTATCTCCCCAGCCCTTTAGGTTTGTCTTTGCAATTCAAAGAATCACTTTCCTTTCCAATCAAAGGCAAGTGACTCTTAGAAAATGAGCATTTATTATGGTTTGGGTCTAGTTGTCCCCCCAAAGCCTCATGCAGTCATAGGGTGGGGACTTCCAGAATTTGAGATTACCTCATGATCCCCTGGGATTATGAGTTTTCTGTCTGCCACCGCCATGAACTGATGCTCTCTGCCCTGTGCCAGTCTGGACTGAAACTTTCAGTAACGGTGAGCTAAATAAACCTTTCCTTCCTTCATTTTGGGTTTTGGATATTTGTCACAGCAACGAAAGAAGAGTAAAGGAGACAGTGTTCATCTCTAAGGGCACAAAAGGTAGGCATTCCTTTTAGACCACATACTGCATCCTGGGTTAGAATGTACTCAGAAATCGTGTTCTTCTGGAAGACACAGACAGTGCCTCATAAGGGAGTTTCACACTACTGCCAGGAAAAACTCTCATCCTAAGACATTGGAGAAAATTGGTCTCTGGGTAACAGCAGGGAAAACTGTCTCCAAAGTACACATATTTTACAAGTGTGCAGTGACTTTTTTTTGTGTGTGTTTGTGATACCAGAGATCAGACTCAGGACCTTGCACTTGCCAGGCAAGCACTTATTCCACTGAGCTATATCTCCAGCCCTGTAGTGACATTTTTGTGTGGAGGACCACCTGGGTGACTCTCCTTGATGGAGGAGCAATTGTTTTGACTGAACCTGACTCTATTTCCATGTATTGATATATACAGTGCTGGTTAGGATTTGCTTATTCCTTTAAAGCCAATTGAAGGCTTTAAGCAATGCAAATCAGTCCAGTCAAAGTATGTAGTCTTTGAACCTAATATAGCAGGGAAGTGTTTCCCTGGGCCCTGTAACTCCCAAATAAAAATGTGTGAGCTGGGACAAGGTGGGATGCATGGCTGTGTTCCATGCTGTTGGCTGGGATTCAGCCTCAACATAAGAGGCTATGATTTTCCAGGGCATAAAAGATTGCCCATTAGGGCTGAAGTACTGGATCCAAAACATTAGACACTATCTCACTAGTGTTATGCAGATTACTCTTTCTTCATGGCCTTCTCTCTGCATATTATGTAGATGATGTCAGGCCTCCTACCTAGCCCATCACATAGCACTCATGCACTTCCTGCCATTCTTAGGGTCATTCACCCTCAAGTCACTCCTTTTTTCATGAATCAATAAAACCTTGGTTTGGTCCTAGGTCAAGGTCTTTGTTCCGAAGGGCTGGCCAGATAGCTCAGCAGACTAAAGCACCTGTTTAGGAAGAACATAGGGGCCACGGTTGGATCCCCACTACCACAAGCTGTGCCAGCCCAGCCCCCAAGGGTGGGCTGAGATAGCAATTGAGACTGGGTGTAGAGGTGCATGCCTATAATCCCAGCTCTGTGAGGCTGAAAACAGGAGGATCACTGTAAGTCCGATCTATGTAGTGACCTGTAGACCCTGTACTAAATAAATTAAAAGAAGAAGGAGGAGGAGAAGGAGAAAAGAAGAAGGAAGAAGGAAGAAGAAGAAGAAGAAGAAGAAGAAGAAGAAGAAGAAGAAGAAGAAGAAGAAGAAGAAGAAGAAGAAGAAGAAGAAGAAGAAGAATAGGAGAAAAGAAAAAAGAAAAGAAAATGTCTTTGTTCTGGTTAACCATCATCTTAGCTGGACTCAGGACCCCTTGATTCCCCACCATTTTGAATACATTATTGTGTCTTTATTTATGCCATGGGTTACACTGGGAATGGTAGATTGGAATTAACTCAATGAGATTCTAGTGACTTTTCCATGGAATTACAAATATAAAGTTCCTGGACCACGAAGACTGGGAAAGGCTTTCTATACATTTTCATCTCTTTTGATCATTCTTGGTTTGAAGTCACATTGTCCACAAACAGAATAGCTACCCTCTGCTTTATTCTGGGTTCCTGTTGCATGGAATATTGTTTTCCATTCTTTAGTCTATGAATTTTTTTTTTTGAGTTAAAGTTGTTTCTTATATACAGTATATTGTTGGATTACTTCATTTTCTTGATCCATTCTACCAATCTGTTTATTTTGATTAGTGAATTGTCATTTTCATTTATGATTATAATTGATATGTATTGGCTTATCTTTGTCATATTATTTTTCTTCCGTTGGCTCCCTGATTTTCCTTCTATTTAATTCCTTGCTCTGCCAGATGGTTTCTTTCTATTATTTTTGGAATTGTGGTCATTTTATCTCAGAAAGAATAGCTTTCTTTCTTTTTGGGGGGGACCTGGGATTGAACTCAGGCCCTTGGGCTTTCCAGGCAAGCACTTATTCTACTGAGCTATCTCCCTGGCCCCTAGAATAGTGTTATAGTTTATGTATAGGTGTCCCCCCAAAGTCTCCTGCAGTCCAGAGGGGCAGCTTCTAGAGTTTGTAATTAATTACTGTGGGTGTGGATACTGCACCTGCTCTGGGGCAGGTAATTTGCATTACAGTGTAAGGTGGGAAGAGAGGTTAGCTACTTGAACTACTGCTACCTCTCCCTTTTGCTCCTGCTCTTTGACGCAGCCATGAAAAGTTGCTCTCTGTCTTGTGCCACTCTGCCTTGAAGCCAGCTGAATATGAACTGAAGCCTTCAGTAACTGTGAGCTAAATAAACCTTTCCTTCCTTTATTTTGGGTGTCAGGTATTTGTCCCAGCAATGAGAGAAGAGTAACTAAGACATTCTTTATCATGGAAGCATCTCACTTCTCCATTAATTTTGAAAGATAGTTTTGCAAGATACATCAATCTAGGTTGGAAGTTGTTTTCTTTCAGGACTTGAAATACTTCACTCCAAGTTCTTCCTGATTTAAGGGTGTGCTGAGAATTGTGCTGTGATTCTGATGAGCATTCCATTATAGATGATATGTCTAGCTTTTTTTTTTTCTTTCTCTGAAAGCTTTTAATGCTCTGTTCTTGTGCTGAATTTCCAGAATCCTGATTATTATATGCCTGGATGCAGATTATTTTGGTCATGTCTGTTTGGAGTTCTAACTGCCTCACTTACTGTATGTCAGATTCTGTTCCCATGATTGGGAAATTTTCTGCTAGTACTTTTGCAAATAGTCTTTTTATGTAATTTATGTTGATACCTGCTTTTTCGTTGTTACCAATCAGTCTTATATTGTTTTGCTTTGCATCATCTTGAAGCTATTGAATTGTTTTTACCTGATCCCTTATTACTTTTAAAAGCTATTTCCTTTCAAGGTTGCTGTCTGTGATCCTGTCTTCATGGTCTGAAACTCTATCTTCAGTTTCATTCAAGTGGTTTCGCAAGCTTTCAATGGAATTTTTAATTTCCTAGACATCTGTTTGAATCAATTTTGTGCATTCTATTTTTTTCCTATATTGGGCATTGATGATTTCCATCATTTTCCTATGCTCCTCTATTTTTTTAAATCTATGTCTACTCTAGATTTGCTAAGCAATTCCTTCATTATGGTCATCATTTCTTTTTTTACCTGAGAGATTATTTATAATATGATTTCCTCTGTAGCCTCAAGGATTTGTTTCTTTACTTTGGTTGCTGTAATTTCAGAATTTTCAGGTGTATATCTTCCATTTTCTTCTAACTCCTTGTCTTTTGGTCTTGTTCTGGATGGGCTGGAGATCTGAGGTTGCATTTTATTTCTGCATCTTATAATTTTCTATTTAAAAATTTTGTTTTGTTTTCTGTGTTGGTACTTCATCTAATTCTTTCATAAAGTAGAAATAGAACTACTGACTGCTGGATATTTTCAGAGGTCTATGAATTTGACTAAATGTCAGTCACCTAAGAAGCTTGTTGAACATTTCCATTCCTCAGCCACTATCTTAGTTTTCCAAGCAATTTCAGGTTTGAGATTGTAAACTTTTAACATGAATTCCAGGTGTTCTTATGTAGCTGATCTAGAGACACAGAAGTTGACAAAGCATAAAGGGAGAGGTCTGGACTCTAGTCTTCTTTAACCACAACAGGTCGTGGGATCTTGTCTTGTTCTGGTTTTGTGTCCTCATTGGTTAAATAGTTAAGAGCAATAACTGTACCTAAATCTCAGCTATTTGTAAGGATTCCAAGTTGACTAAATTCCAACTAGAATGAGGGCTCCGCCAGCTTAGGAACTGGGGCCTATTAATTCTATTATACTCCTAGCATATAGATCAATGCCTGTACACAGTAGGTACTCCGCTAGACTCAAAATGAGCCCACGTCTGGGAAAGAAGTTTAGAAAACATTAAATATGTCCATAGCTATCATGCATACATCTTTATTTGAAGTCACTGTGCACACATGGTGTGTGTAATCATGGATATCACACATTTTTAGGTTTATTAGGTTCAGTTCTTCTTGCTGAAAACAATGATATGGTCTGAGGACCTACTAGAAGAGTGACTTTTGATCCAGTTCTACTATTTTGCATCAAGGTGTGAGTGGATTTGTCTGTGATCCTATCACAAATGGAAGATAGTAAAACTTATCACTGCCAGTACAAGCACATCTAAAAAAACTCAGGATATCAAAGATATGTTGCAGTAGAATAATCTATTTTTATAACAGATGTGGCTCTGAAATAAACTCGTTATAACAGTATGAGATTTACTAATCACAAATAATAGGACACTTTATAAAGCATGGATATATTTGGTAATATAAAACAAAAGCTATAAATACCACCTTCTGAACCAAACCATGTGATAGAAAATGTCCAGTAGGTGCATAGAAATCCACATCAAATGCTGAGATGAGGGGGGTGAATAGAGAGAGAACTGCACCAGGGCCTGGGGTGGGTCTCATCATAGCCCAGAATTTAGTGTGTGCACTGGCCTAGTCTGTTATCTGCAGAGCCAGTTTCATCATCCATAAAACAAGGGCCTAGAAGACTATCCCTAAGTCTGTTTTCTTTCCTTATGAATGTCTGGTTTTAAAACTGTTTTGTAAAAAAGCAAAAATAAAAGGGAAAATAAATAAGAGATTACCTGGGGTTGGGAGATGGAGGTATTCAGGGAATGAAAATATTCTAAATTTAATAGTAGTAGTAATGGTAATGGTTATTGTACAACACAATAAATGTACTTTAAAAAATTCTGCATGTAAGTGACAACCTTCAAATGCCAAGAGGCATTTTGAGGGGTGGAGATGGAGCTCAGTGGTTCAGGCTCAGGCCTGTGATGTAGCTCAGTGGTCTAAGCTCCTACCGAGGCAAGCACTGCATGCCTGCACAGAGGCTTGCACAGACCTAGACTTCTGACCTCAAGAACTCTAAGATAATACATTTGTGTTGCTCTGAGCACTGAACTTGTGCTCATTTCTTAAGGCAGCTATAGGAAGCTATACCTGGCCTGCACAGAGCCAACCAGAGACCAGGTGTGGTGGTGCATGCCTGTAATCCCAGTGCTGGGGAGGCTGAAACAAGAGGATCACTAAGAATCTGAGCTGCCTAGTGAAACCCTGTACCAAATACATAAAACAAACAAACAAAAGAGCTCAGGCTCAAGTGAAAAGAATAATAAGCATCATCACAGTTCCCCAAGTCCAGGTGGAAAATGTCATGCAGCGACTTATCAGAAAATCCCTGACAAAACCACCACCACCGCTTCTTTGCCCTGCTCCTTCTATCAGGATGTATTAATGTCCTGTAGCTGCCTTAAGAAATGAGCACAAGTTCAGTGCTCAGAGCAGCACAAATGTGTTATCTTACAGTTCTTGAGGTCAGAAGTCTAGAACGGTGGGGCTATAGCTCAATGGCGGGGGCATTTGCCTACCACGTGTGAGGCCCTGGGTTTGATCATCCCTTAACAACAACAACAACAGCACACACACACACGCACGCATGCACGCACGCACGCGTGCGCGCGTGCACAAGTCTAAAATGTCTTGACAGAGCCAAATTACTTCTGCTGGTTCTAGCTGGTTTGTTTGCCTTTCCACTTCCAAAAGGGAAACAGTTTCTGTAGTGTAGTGGTTATCCCGTTCGCTTCACACTTCCAAAAGGGTTTCTGCCAGGGCCAAAGCCTTGCATTTGCTGGCCACTATTTCTGTCATCTGCTATTCCCCTACCTCCTGTTTTCCTTTATAAGGATGCGCGTGTTCACATTGAGCCCACCCAAATAGTCCAGGAGAATTTCTTTATCACAGAGTCTTTAATCACATATGAATGCTCTTCTGCCAAATAAGGTATTTGTAGATTCCAAGAACTGGGACATGGGCATCTGTTGGAGATCATTAATCAGCCACTCACACAGATTTACCTCCAAATCTCACCTCAGCCATTCATTGTCAGAATGACATTTATTATCTGATATTCTTCTGAGCCCAGTTCATTTACTTGTTCAACTAGGATGATCTAAAGGGTGTGTTTTGTTCTGTTTGGTGCAAGGATTAAATGAAGCAATGCTCCTTATTTCTGGCCAGCTAGTACACACTCAGTACTTTCCATTTCTAAGAGTGGGAAGAACTTAGGGTGTTGTGTAATGGCCATGTGAGATAACACCCTGTGACTGAGGCTGTGGGAAAGATCAGATTTGATTCACCTATAAACAGGCAGGGTGGAATGATAGCAGCAGCTGTCTAGAGTGGAATCTGAGGATATATAGATTTTTCTGGACTGGGGCCAGAATTCCAAAGAGTCCCGGTAAAGTGTTTGAAGTCAAAGTTGCACAGACAATCAGCATACACACACACACACACACACACACACACACACACACACACACGCGTGCACGCGTTAGATAGAACTGTCGCTAGGAAAACTTTCAGTCCCCTCCTAATTGTTTTTTATATCCCTTACTTCTTGCTTACCTGGGGCAATCCATTGTTTCCCAGTGTTTAAACGGGAATCATGGGAGCCTGTCTACAATTATCCATATCTTAGTGTCGTTTTTCTGCAATCAGTGATAATATGAATATGAGCAATGGTAATGCAGACATTCCTCAATCCTGATGTTAAGAAACATTAAGCCAGGCATAGTGGTGCACACCGATAATAGCAGCACTTGGAGCCTGAGGTGGGGGATTGCTATGAGTTTGAGGGTATCCTGGGCAATTCAGTTCAAGGCCAGCCTGAATTGCATAGTGAAACTTGTCTCAAAATGACAAAGAATAAAATAAAATAAAAAGAAAGAAAGAAAAGAAAAAGAAGTGTTAAAAACAAAACCCGCGGGGGGCTGGGGTGATGGCTCAGTGTAATAAGTGCAAAAAAAAGGGCCTGATTTCAATTCCCGGTTCCACCAAAAAAACAAAACTAAAACCAAAAAAGCCCCTCCTTTTAAAAGCAGCACAGGTAATTACTAATTATCAAGTCCTCTCAAGGCCACAGGTATTAAAACTTTAAAAATAAACAATGACTAAAAATGTTTTGAAAGGACGACCCCACCACAAAATGCTATAATTATGTGATGAAAACAATCAAGGAAAGCAGTATAATAAAGGCCCCAGGCACAGCAAGTCCATGCTTAAATTTCAAAAGAGAGGCTGTTACAAAGGAGAGGTTGGCAAAGGGGAGGCCTTTGCCCTAATTCCTGTTGGCAGAAAACTCACCTCAAACATCAGTAGGGCCAAAATGTGTCTTGTGCTCTGGCAGAAAACAAAGGACCAGTGTGCTCAGACCAGCCATCATTTATGGCAGGCCAGTGGAGAAGAATGTGATGTCTGTTGATTGTCATCTCTGTTGGTGTGGATATCACGTATCTCTGGATGAGCCAGAGTTGACATAGCCAGAAAACAAGAGTGTCAACAGGAAATGTACTTACCATTTACTATAAGGCTAATAAATTTGAAAATTAGTGATACATAGATAAAAGGGGAAGACAGAGTACAGGTGTCTTTCAGGCAAGTGTTTCTAAACTATGAGCTCCCACAGTGATTGAATGTAACCTCTTTCTCAATTTAAAGTATGATCCATCAAATTAAGAATCTGTGCACCTACTCTTGGCCCAGCACGGAGGAGCACCCTTGATGTGGGTGATCTTGGCCCAGCACGGAGGAGCACCCTTGATGTGGGGACTGTAGAAGCTGTTACGCTCTCCCCTCTCATTTCTTTTCTCCCTACAGGACATGCAAGAAGAGTAAATTACAGCTGCTTTTCCCAGGCATAGGCCAAAGTTTAAGTAGGGCCTGGGAAGGATTTTAATTCTGTATTTTAGGTTGAAGGACCCCGTGTGTTTAGTCAGCCCTGTACACAACAAAGGATGAGACTGATAGCGAAGAATCCATTTCAGAACATTTTTGCAACTACAGATCTTCAGCTCTGCATCTGTGCGAATGTCAGAAGTGTCTTCTACGCATTCATGCTAGATAAACACAGCATTGCTAAGGAGGAGAGCAGGGAGAAGAAGATTTTATCTAGGCTGACTGTCCATTTAGCCTAGAGGAAGAGAAGAAAGAGACTTGCCTAACGAGGCCTGATACCTCCTAGCTGTCTTGACTTTTTTTCAAAGTTAGAGATAATTCAGCCTATAACATGGTTTTTGTGCTGGAGGATATTTTGTCTGTAAGAAGTGCATCCTTGAAGTCTTAACAGGGCTCAGAAGTTTCAAACTGGTCGCAGGTGGGTGGAAATCTAGTTTGCAGTCCGGTTTTGTTTGGCACAGACTTGCTTTCTTCCCCCTCCTCCTCCTCCTCCTCCTCCTCCTTCTTTTCTCTCTCTCTCCTCCCTCCCCCTTTAATGAAGCTCAGACTCATAGTGATCCTTCTGTTTTCAACCTCCCCAGGACTGGGATTACAGGTGTGGGCCACCACCTGGTCTCAGTGGCAGGTTCAGCACCCTAGGGTGGGACTGGCAGGGAATGTGGTCCCCTGGATCAAATCCTGATCCCTATGCCTGCCTAAGCAGGTGCTTGGTCTGCTAAGCTATCTTGCTGGCCCTGCTTTTCTCTTTTGAAATTGGTTTCCAACAAAACAGAGCAGGTTTCAAAACAAAAAAAGGAGATACAAATGGAGGCCCATTTTGTATCTGTATATACAAAATAGTTAGGATAGATATATAGCTATGTTCTTTTGATTCAGTGAGAAGAAAGATTTGTACTAATAGTGTTTGGACAGGATATCATGTCTGACTCTTGTGCTATGAATGACTACTACAAAGACAACAATATGCAATGTATTAATTGTTGTAACTTTCCTACCAACTTGTTTTGAAACTGTCTCACTGCAATTTTTTTTCAATAAAATTAAAGAAAAAAAAAACAAAAAAAAAAACCAGAGCAGATTTCAAAGGTGTATCTGAATAAGTTCCAAAGTTCACAGAGCAGTAATCAGCTGTGGCTGATTTAGGTGGGGTTCAGGGTTGCAGTTGACCCCTCCTTATCACTCCTTACAACCCTAAAATGACCTGTCTTATTCTCTACCTCCTATGCACACATGCGGAAGTAGTTTGTAAATGCTCTGTTCTGTTTCCTGAGTCACAACTACTCGTTGACATAATTGTGCTTTTTTTTTTTTTTTTTTTTTTTTTTTTTTTTTTTTTTTTTTTTTTTTTTTTTTTTTTTTTTTTTTTTGTCTTTTTTCTTTTTTGAGACAGGGTCTCACTGCACAGTTCAGGCTGGCCTTAAGCTCACTTTGTAGCTCAGGCTGGTCTCGAACTCACAACAATCCTCCTGCCTCAGCCTCCCTAGTGCTGGGATTACAGGCATAATTGTGCTTTAGAACAGCCAGAAAATGTTTGTTTTTGAAACTTTCAACTCAGGTTCCCAATCCTGAAGGTGTCCTTCAAAAATTAAAGCTTACTTCTTAGTTAGGATATTAAAGTCATTGAAAAGTATGAGCCAAAAACGTTTTTTAAAACTTTGAGTGATGAAGAAGCGAGCCACTCATTTCCCCTTCTTGAAAGAATTAGCATCTCTGATACAGATCTATTTTTTCATTTTCTTAAAAAATAAAAAGGGGGTAAGATTACCAACTTACACTTCGAATTGCTTGACTAAGATACTATGAAGACCCAAGACATTTGTTATTATCATAGTGTTGTTGGGCAGATCCTTTAGAGGGGGGTTGCCAACTGAATGTATTTCTAGTCCTTTCTGCCTCGAAGACTTGAACAGGACAAACAAAAATAATGCTGAAAGTTTTTATATTTCAAAAGTGAGGGGTGGAGGGAGAAACTGGCTTTGTAAAGTGAAGTTGGGTCTAACAAAAGAGGAAAAAGGAAAAAGAGCAAAAGAAAGAAAGAGAGGGAAGGAAAGAAAGGAAGGAAGGATGGACAGAAGGAAAGAAGGAAGGAAGGAAGGAAGGAAGGAAGAAAGAAAGGAAAAGAAAAGAGAAAAGAAAAGAAAAGAAAAGAAAGGAAGGGGCTGAGGAGATAGCTCAGTAAAATAAATGCTTGCCTGGCAAGTGCAAGGACCTGAGTTCAATTCCCAATTGTGCAAAAGCAAAACAAAACAAACAAAAAAATGGAAAGAAAGTACACTTGGGTGAGGAACTTGGTGTGGGCCCCTGTGAAGGGTCACAGTAGCAGGCTCCTGATGGCATCTCACCTCTTATGCCATCAACATCTTGTGGGAGCCCATGAGAAGTTTTACGTAGGGGTCCTAGGGACTTTTTGGTGCTGTCTTTGCATTTTATAATGAACAGGTCCCACTTATTTTCCCAGCAAGCTTTGCCACACCCCACCTCCTATCTCAATAGTTTATAGTAATAGATACAGAGTAGCAAATTGCTTTGCTGTAACTATACTATTGGTTTGTTTGGAGACAAGGTCTGGCTGTGTAGCTCAGACTATTCTTAAATTCACTAGAATATAGTCTAGGAATACAAACTGCCCTCAAACACACTGTTCTCCTGCCTCAACTTCCCCAGTGAAGGAATTATAGGCATATAGCACTATATCCAGATTTCATGGAACTAAGAATTCTTTTAAAATTCTTATTCACTCAAGTGCTGGAAAATGCCTATAATCCCAGCACTAACAAAGGCTGAGGACCAAAAGTTTGAACCCAAAATGGACATTTTTTTTTGGAAAGGACTTGGGGGTGTAGTTCACTGGGGATGAACTCTGGGTTGAATGCTTAGAAGGGGGGAAAATGTGCACATATTAGCCACAGTCACTTGTGACTAATATATACAGAATACCCCAATGCTTATTTTTTTGAGGCAGGGTCTTGCTGGCCTGGAACTCACTATGTGCTCAGCCTGGCCTCAAACTGATGATGATCCTCTGGGCTCAGCCTCCAGGGTGCTGGCATTACAGGTGTGTGCCACCACACCCAGCTTTAATACTTTATTTTTTTTTTTTAAGGAAAAAAAAATTAACTTGGCTCACATGAACACTTCTTTATGTGAAATCCACATACTATAAAGTTAGTCATTTAAAAAATGAAGTTTATTAACATTCAGTACATGACAGTACAGTGCAAATCATTACCTCTGTCCAGTTTGCATACATTTTCATCATCCCCAAAGGAAACCTCACAGCTTTCAAACAGTTGATTCCATTTTCCCTTCCTTCCTGTCCACAGTAGCCACGAATCTGTGTTTTGTTTACAGGTTTACTCACTCTAGATCTTTCATATGAGCTGCCAGGAAATAGGTGACCTTCTGCTTGCTTCTAATACATACAATAAGAGGCTCTGGCTCATCCCCCATAAACATGTGTCACTGTTTTGCTCCTTTTAAAAGCTGGATCCTACTGTGAGTACCTCATTTTTTTTTTTAAATCCATTATTGGTACTTCTGGTTTTTTGCTCATTGACTGTTAACATACCAAAGGAAACTATGACATGAGATTTGAGCCAGAGCCCAGGACCGGCATGGAACTCTACAGCAGAACTCCCCGCAAAGAGGCTAGAGGCAAGACCCACCCAGCTGATTCAGGAGCAGAACGTTTTGCCAGAGGGACACAAAGGGTTCACCTGCAGGGCTGTACCAGGAAGTAGAGCACAGCAGGCGCACCCACCCGGAGGAGTCCGAACTTCATAGATCCAGACCTGGTGCTAAGGTAATAATCTAAGTTCTACACTAAAGGTCAGAAGATAGTGCTATACAAAGTGACAAAGAGAAGGAGCAAAATGCATTCTCAGGCCCTGAGCCCATGCAGAACAAATGCAGAAGACACCTGAAATCTCTGAAATAGTAGCGTCAGAAGTAAAGAAACAACTGCAGAAAGGTATAGGGGAAATCAGATCAGAAATAATTTCTGAAGTAAAAAAAGAATGATAAGGGCTGGGAAGATGGCTCAGTGCTTCCCTGGCAAGTGCAAGGGCCTGAGTTCAATCCCCAGTTCCACCAAAAAAAAAAAAAAAAAAAATTTTTGGGCTGGGGAGAGACAAAAAAAAAAAAAAAAGAAAAGGGAAAAAAAAAAGGAATAAATAAAAAACTAGTTAAAAAAAAAAAAAAAAAAAAAAGAATGATAACCATAATGAAAGAAGTACTAAGTACTCCTAAAGAAGACCCTGATAAAGAAAAATAGAGCAGAATATAACAAGGAATCCTTGAATAAGGAATATAGGAAAGAAATAGAATGCATGAAGCAGATTCAAAGTGATGTACAGGAAATTAAAACCTCAATCATAAGCTGGCAAAACCATTTGAATGAAAGTGAAAATAGACTTTCAGACTTTGAAGACACCATTTCAGCTAGTGAAAAGATAAGAAAAGATCTCTTAAAAACAACAAGGATGCAGGAAAAAATCAACACCTAAAAGACGAGCAAAAATGAACAATGTAAAGAAAAAAAAAGATGAACAAGTGAGACTAATAGGCATCAATGAGAAAGGAGTCAATACAAATGTTATAAAAAGAATATGGATGGAAATAATAGCAGAAAACTTCACAAATATGGAGAAACAATCTGACATTCAGCTAACCAAAGCATATAGAACTCCAAATAGCATCAACTCAATTAAATCCACACCCAGACATATAGTAATCAAGATCCCAGAAATTTCAGCACAGGAACAGTATACTAACAGCTGCTAGAGAAAAGAAACAGATTGGAGCAAGGCGTGCTGGCGCATGCCTGTAATCCCAGCACTCAGGAGGCTGAGGCAGGAGGATTGTTGTGAGTTCGAGACCAGCCTGAGCTACAAAGTGAACTTAAGGCCAGCCTGAGCTGCATAGTGAGACTCTGTCTCAAAAAGACAAAGAAAAAAAAAAAAAGAAACAGATCACATTTAAAGGAAAACCCATCAGAATAATGGCAGATTTCACTTCACAAACCATCAAGTCAAGAGTAGCATGGAAGGGGCTGGGGAGATGGCTCAGTAGAATAAGCACTTCCCTGGTAAGTGCAAGGGTTTGAGTTCAATCCCTGATTCCATCAAAAAAAAAAAAAAAAGAAAGAAAGAAAAAGAATAGCATGGAACAAAATATTACAAGTCTTGCAAGAAAACAATGCCAACCTACACTGATATACCCTGCAAAACTCTCTTTCAAGTATAATAGAGAAATGAAATACCTCCATGACAAAGAAGAACTAAAGAATTACATGATGACAAAGCCAAGCTTACACAGACTACTAAATGATGTTCTAGAGAGGAAGCAAAATGACAACCCCATGAATGAGAATGGAAAGAACCCACCAAATAGGGCAAATAATTAAACACAGGAGAAAAAGAGGTATACAAAAGCAGTCTTTCAATTATCTTTTGTATACAGCATAAAATATTTCCATCAGCACACTCTACAAATGGACTTCTGCACCCTATGGGTCATGATTCTGTTTGGATCTACAGGGTGGATATCAAGGAAATAGCAGTAGATCAGCCCCACAAGTGACACCTGGGCACCAGTAAGCATCATGGACACTGTCCACGTCTGCGACATACTAGAATTTTGTGTTTTATCATATCCCCAAACTTTTAGAAGTGTTGGTCATTTATTTGCCATTCCAGTACTTATCTTGTTTTATTCTTAGTAATTCTTTACCATCATGAAAACTTTTTCTTAGTTTAGTTGTTTTGAAACATTTACTTTTTAATTAATTAATATTTAATTTTCTGAATATTGTTTAATCCTAATTTTTGTTTTAAGATTTACACTGTATCTTTGACTTACAAATGTACTTAAAAGGCATAGTATGATATTTTCTAGTATTAGAAACTTTAAAAAGTATATTTCCATTGACTTGATATTACTTCTTCCTTGTCTTTTATAAACACACACACATACACACACACACACACACA
>PVKA01027256.1:0-30732 GCA_004027165.1 Ctenomys sociabilis
AAGCTGAGCTGTAAATGGATATGGTCGACAATTTCTTTGAATAACTCCCTATGGTTGCAGAATGCTGGACTGTGTTGGATTGTGGTGTCGAGTTCAAGCACCTAAGGTAGTTGAATGTCAATGGAGTGCCCACTTTTGACAGGTATAGACAAAGGAAGGGTTGTAGAAAGAAAAAATCATCCTGTGTGTGTATAGACAGCACAGTTGGGATAGATAACGCTGTGCTTCTACATAATTCTATGAGAGGCAAGATCTGCACTAATGGTGGTTGGACAGGATATTATGCTGGCTTTTAGTGCTATGGTCATCCACTAGGTAAATAATTATTGAATCTTTGATATAATTCAGCTATATAAAACCTGTAAATATAATATAATGTATGCACCTTGTACAATACCAAAACGTTATGAAAACAGTTTGCAATGTATTATTTCATCGACTCTGTATGGCTATGGTGTTTTGAAACTGTCTGATTGACATTTGTATTTCAATAAAATAAAAATAAATGGAAAAAAAATAAAAAATAAAAAAAAATAAAGTTACTGACATAAGGACATTAATTAAAGGAACAAAGAACTATCCAAAAACAGGACCACATACAAATGGTCAATCAACTTTTGACAAGGCAGCTAATATAACCAAATTATAAATGATAGTCTTTTCATTGAATGATTCTTAGAGTGGTTTTATATCTGAGAAATAGACAGACAGACAGATAGACGACAGAGGCGGAGACATGCAGAGTAACTGAGTATATACTTTGAATTAAAGTAAATGCTGATTTAATATGAACTGTAGGCCTAAACATCAAACTTATAAACCTAAAACTATTTTTAACAACATAGGACACATCTTTGTTACCTTGGGTTAGGCTAAGATGTCTTATATAAGATGCAAAGTGCATAAGCCATAAGGGACAGGGGATATACTATATTCCCTGAAAGATCTTTGAGAAAGACTGGAACTGCCTTTGGGGTGAGCTGTACATATCAGTTCAAATCTAAAACTGCACAACAGCTAGAATAAGACATAGGAAAAATATGTACAACTATGAGGTAGAAAATAATTCTTAAGAGTACAAAATAATAAACCAAGAAAAATGACACTGGCTGTAACTGGAATTAACACCTTTTTCCATGGAAAGAAACCATGACAGAATTATTTTGATTATTTTGTAAGCTTCATTATAAACCTTCTGCGCTCTGAACGGATTCCATGCCCAAATTGTGGGTGTGATACCTTACATGACAGAAAAGGACTTTGCAGATGTAATGCACACTACTAATTAGCTGCCTTGAAATGGGCTGATCACTCCAGGTTGCGGTCTAGGGCAGCAGTCACACCAGCAGTCACAAGGGGAAGAGAAAAGCAAAACCCACGGAGACAGCAAACACAGGAGAAGTTAACACTGCCTCCTAGAAAGCAGAAGAAAGCGTAGCCTTTCCTCCTGGAACTCGGAGGAGCTGATTCTGCTGACAGCCCTGAGGAGCTTAGGAGCAGGGGCCTCTGCAGAGCCACGGCAAGGACCCTGACTGCTCTCCTGATGGTTGCCTTGCAGTCACCCAGCTGGGAGACGCAGCCTCGTGGCCTAGAGAACTGAGAGGAAGCATGCTGTCCTCTCAGGGTTTGTGGTAATTTTTAACAGAGCAATTGAAAACCAACACAGGCACAATTAAGAAAATGAAAGGCAGCCACAAATCAGAGAAAATATTTTCAACTCATATCAGGCAAAGAGCTTACATCACAGAATTCATAAAAGGCTCCTGTAGCTAAATAAAAAGAAAACGAACAATAGAGTTTTGAACTTGAATGAAAGATTTGAATAGCTAATACACAAAAAAAGATACCTGAATGGCCAATAAAATCATGAAAAGCTGAGTTAGAAGTTTCCATTATCAATAGTTCTTAGAACTCAAAATTTACAACTCTGGATATCCATCAGAATAAAACACTATCCACATCAGGAGACAGAGATCGCTGTGCAGACTGAACCACATACATTACTCTGGAAAATAATTTGGCTGCTTGTTATAAAGATAAGTATATAAAGCCAGGTTTCCCTGATATTTTAATACCAGGTATTGGGGGCCTGCCCTTAGTTCAGTTCTTTAGGTGCCCGCAAATGCAAAGTCAGTCAGGAGCAGGATACAGCGATTCGATCCCTAACACCACCTGCCTTAAAAGACCTGCCCTTCAGGCAGCCTGAGCCACCAAAACAAATCTTTTGAAAAAAGAAATCCAGGTATTAGACAATAGCTAATATAGGTCTACACAAACTTAGTACACAAATTGGCAGATTTGTGATAGCCAACGTGAGTAAAATAATATATCCACTGACTCATGAGTGGGCTAAAAATACATTGAAAATGGTAAAATACATTATTTAAGCCTTATATACATTGTATTCATATTTTATATATGCAGTGGGCTGCTGAGAAGTTACAAAGGAATAGAACAATAAAGACCTGAAGGAAAATAGTTTAATCACCAAAGTTTGACAATAAATGAAAGAAGCTGTACAAAAACTAGTGCATGCTATAAGTTTATATGAACTTTTTTCATAAATTACCAGTGAAAGTAGTGACCATCAGTGGTTTCTAGGGAGAGGCTGGAGGGAGCGATGAATTAAAGATGGAGACATTTGTTCACTTCACGTGCTGAAGCCTTCATAGGTGCACACCTAGCTCAATGCTTATCAAGTTGTAACCTTTAAATAAGAGAAGCTTATTGTGTGGCACTTATGACTCTATAAAACAGCTTGAACAATTCTAGACCCCACATGTTTCCCCGCCAGAGAGGCCTGGCTGTGGTCCAGCAGTTTCTCAGATGTCATGATTGTCATAAAAGCAGAAGCTCACCGTGAGATACTTAGGATTCAGCACTGGGTGGAACAATTTGGGGTGTCTGTGAGAGGCTGAGGGCAAAGGGGACTCTGACTTCTCTGTCACTTGGATGGAGGAACTTAGTCTTTGAAAAATGGTAGTTGTCCTAACCCACGTGCCATAGGTCATCCAGCAGGGCTTAGCTTCCCAGAATGGGACCCTGCAAAGTTAGGGGTGATGGCTCTGGCTCAAGGCTGAGCTGCTTGGTTTCTGGGAGGCCTCCTGGGACCTCAGTGTTGTCTACCTCTGTCTTTGAGTCTGTTTGTAAGGTCAGTAGGATTAACTGCTCACAAATCTCAAAACTCCTTTGACAGAAATGTAAATTAATCCCTTGGGGAATTTTTTAGGCACAACAAAAGTAACTAGATGGCTTTATCATCTTGGGGATAGAAGAAAAGCATTTTTTAACCACAGTTTCTGAGTGTTTCTTATTCTGGGATCCTCTTGCAGATCTTAATATCTGAGATTGTCTTGAAAGGCCAGTTTCCCAGCCCCACACTTACATGGAGTCCTATTTCAGAGCTGATGAGAAGCCTAGGTGCTGCCAAGGAAGAGGGCCAGGCTTTGCCTGCTGGAGGTACCCGAAGCACAGCATGGCCAAATGCCCTCCTTCCCCCAGAAAAAGCCTCAGATGCATGCAAAACAGCCAGCTCACAGGCTTTGGCCCTGTCACTACTAGGGGAACGGATGCCAGGCTGTGGAACCAAAGAGGACTTAATATCCTCTGTCCTGGCAGCTAGAGCACCAGGTACCTCCAATAAAGGTCCTCATGGGACATCCTCAGTGCTAGCTCAAGACGCCCTTTTGACAATCTTGTTGTTGTTGTTGTTTTGCAGAACCAGGGATTGAACGCAGGCCCTTGTGCTTGCCAGGCAAGTGCTTATTCTACTGAGCCATCTCCCTGACCCATCTTCTGATAATCTTTATTGACCAGCAACAGCATTTCATTGTTCTTTAAGTAGGACAACTCGTTGAACCCCTCAATACCTCACTTTATGGTTTTTCATTCATTCCTTTATTCAGTTCATATCTACTATGTCTGCAAAGGTCACTGATACACTATGGGTGTGAATCAAAAATACATCTATGGGAACAGCCAAATAACTCAGCAGATTAAAGCACCACTGGGAAAGATGTGGGGGCCCAGGATTCGATCCCTGGACTGCCACGCCAGAACTGCCCCCAGGGTACCGTGAGATGGTGATTGAGACTAGGTGTGGTGGCTCACACCTGTAATCCCAGCTCTTGGAAGGTTGAACACAGGCAGATCACTACAAGTCTAATCTATGTAGTGAGACTCTGTAGACCCTGTACTAAAATACAAGAAAAAATAAAATTTAAGTCTGCTAGATAGCAGAACAATTATCTGTGCACGATATCTTCAATAAATGTAAACCACCTTTCCTGAGTGATTATTAAGCATCAGCTCTATCACATGCAACATTCTCTTTCTTCACAGTGTGAGTTCAGCATCATAATAAGCACCACACAGCTGCCACACAAAGGGTGACCGAGTCTGCAAGGGCCACCACCTTCATTACTGCCCACACAGAAGTCTGTGGAGAGACTTTCTTGAACTTCCTGAGTTTTTCCTCTAGCAGGCATCTCAGGGGATAGCCCAGCCGATTTCAGTGATTTTACACGGTACCCCGTCTATGTTCTAGCACTTTAGCATATGTGAGAACGTGTATCACCTTTAGCACATTCTATAAAAAATTACAGGAGTAGGTGACATGTGACTGTGCATGCTTGTAGGGATCTCACAGTCTCATTTGGGGTACTTAGACTCCAGGTTCAGAAGTCAACAGGATTGATCATCGGAACCGAGTCACTCCTGTGAAGGAGCTTAAGCTGAGAGTCAGAGTTCTGCTTCATGACCTAAAAGACTAAGTAGCCCTCAGAGCAGGTCAGATGTTGGTCATCATGATTCTGCTATCCCACAATATTTTGTACCAAGTGCCAGCATGGCTCTATGTGCCCAGAACAAGGCAGTGAGGGAGCAGCAAAGTTGCTGCAGGGTGACACAGAATTAGAAATATCTGCATGTTCTCAGGAGGCCACTTTCAGGAGATTCAAGGTTGTACTAGACCTGGTTCACATCGGTGCTGAGGAGCTACTCGCCAAGTGCTTGGGATTTTGCAAGCTGATTACAGTTCATAGCTATAATCAGCCATGGTCAGTATATTTGTACCACAGGAATTGGGAAACTTCAAGTTGAAGATCTTCCACCTGCTCCTCACGAGAACTGGTGTTTGAATATAGGGAGAGACCAGGGGAAAGAATATATCTACTCTGAACTCTAACATCATTATTCAATTTTAGGGATCACTAGAATAAGGATGTCACTCAGACGTGAGATAAGTACAGTAATATTTTGGGGAGTGACAAAAGCAGCGGAATGGGTGAAGAGCCATGTTTAAAAGCTGCCGTGCTGGCTGGAGGAGCAAGTAGACTTGAATGAGTTGATTTTAAGTCCCAGAAAGGATTTTCAACATTTAAGTTTCCAGAAGCTTTTTCCAGCTTAATCTTTTAGAGTTATTATGTAAAGTTTAGACAATGTCTGAGAAGTTTGGTGGCTACACTAGGTTCAAGCCCTGATTCAGGTAGACAAAATATTTTCAAGAGCTCTGGGAAGACTGGGCAGGAATAGAGGTGGAGATCATTAGACAAGATCGGAACCTTCACACCTGGAGGCAGGGACTCTTCCCTCCGAGCAGCAGAGGTGCTGAGTGCTCTATTCCAAGCTTCACCTGCTCAGTTTCTATTTTCCTTTCTTCAGGCAGGTGATCTGTTTCCATTAACACATTCCTTTCTCACATGAGAGATGGAGAGAGTGGCTTTAGCTCTGCTGAGCAACCACACTCCCCAGAGATCAGTGGTGCCCTAGCCACTGAGCCTGGAAGATCAGCCACTTACCACCTAGGGTAGATTTTTCTACAGATGGCTGATTTCATTTCCCGCATGTTGAATTTTTCCTAGCTTTTTTCTCAGAGAGTAATCTAAATTTCATGCTTAGGGAGTGTCTTGCTCCTACCCCATGAACATATGCTCAATAGTGAATATTTTCTCTGCTCATTTTTAATTCATAAGAAATACAGAAGGCTTGTGGGAGAGGAAAAGGAAGACAGGAGCACACAGCGTATGTCTCTTTGGCAGTGACTGTCCCACCACAGCTCAAAGAAGCCATCTCATCTATGAGCTCATGGAGAGACATGTGTTCAAGCTGCCCATGGAATTCCCCTCTCCAGGTTGCAGCTGCCCGTGCCAGGGTAGAGCCACCATTCAGTAGATGGTCACCTCAGAATCTGGAGAGAGACAATGACTTGCTGACTTAAAAAGATGAGCTGGAATAAGTAGGTTTGCTGTCTCTTTAGTTTCATCCTAGAACTCTGAGCTTGGCTCTTTTAAGTTGCAGGAGTATGGCCTAGAAGACAAGTGAACCTGGACAGGAGAAAAGAGTTAGCCTGAGAAAATAAGAGAGGAAAGATGGACACAAGAAATGTAAGAGGCAGAGGTAGTGTTTGGAGCCACACTCATCTCAGGTCAGCCTCTCAAGGATCGAAAAAGAGGACAGCCAAATCACTCAGCGGATTAAAGCATCTGCTTAGGCAGATGCAGTAGCCAGGGCTCGATCCCTGGTATGCTGTGCCAGCCCCACCCCTGGGATGCCCTGAGACAGGGATTGAGACTGGGCCTATGCCTATAATCCTAGCTCTTGGGAGGCTGAAAACAGGGGAATCATTATGAGTCTGATCTATGTAGTGGGACCCTGTAGACCCTTACTAAACAAAAACAAAAACAAAAAGATTCAGGAAAGATCAAGGTAATGAAGCCTCAGTTCATTTAAAAAAAAAAAAAAAAAAAAAAACTCTAATCCAAGTACTTTTTCTTGATAGTAACATTCTGCCTCCAACAAAATTTAATATCTACTCTATACAAGACAAGATACAGAGAAAATCAGTTGCTCTCTTTCCTGTCTTTAAATAGCTTTCAGAGCCCAAAATGAATAAGGGTTCATTGAAAAGAAAAGTCCAAGTTAGAAACTCACTATTTGGAGGTGGGGCACTTTTGTGGCAATGGAGAGAGTTTGAATTGCAGTCAGTGAATCAGAGGCAGCTAGGATTCCAGGAGTTGCTGCAGGGTGCTTGCTGAAGACCTACGTTACCACCCTTGCTCGACTTCTTTATCCAGCCTGGGTCTCTTAGCCCACTTGACATCCTGTTTTGCTTCTTTTTCCTGAGGTCACAGTCTATAAAGATCTCTCAAGTTTTCCAAGAATAGTTAGAGTTGTGTTAACTAATTTATTACAAAAGGCAAACATATTTTTTTTCCTGTACTGGGGACTCAAAATCAACTAACAAGAATACTGGATGTATCTTGAGATCAAAATGTTGAGTGAAAAAAGTAGTGACACAAACTTTCATAAAACATAGTTTCTCTTACATGAGAAACTCGAGTTGTAAATGAAGATAAAACTAAAACATGCCCGACAGGAAGTAGGGAGTTGGGTCTGTCTCAAAGGGGAAGTGATGGAGCCTGAGGGATGGCAGGCTGTGAAAAAGGAATCAAAGTGTGTTCTGTGCATAACCAGCTCCACAGAAGGAATGTAACTGCTGTCTACTGCTGATACCTACTCATAAGAGTCATGCACAGGCAAGAGGCACCCAGCTTAGCATGTGATATGTGGGAGTGAGGCAGGATGCGAGGTTTATCCTGAGATCTTCCTATGGAAGCACAAAGGATCTTCTATTTTCTTTGCATCTTGAAGTGGAAGAAGACCAAATGTTATGAGGCTGTTACTTGCTCAGGTCTCCAGTTAAAGAAGCACACTTGTATTTGTGTGGTCTTCATCGTAACCCATGCCAAAGGCATCGCCCACCCAGAGTAACCCGTATGATTGACGATGGCAAGAGGAGCAGAGGGCCATGTCACGCTTTCACTGGCATCTGTCATATTCCAGAATGAAGAGTGCATGAGAGAGAAAAGTGTGGAGGGACGCTGAATGCTGGCGTCTGCTGCGGATGCAGTGCCAGATGACCTGGCATGGCAGCACATCATTACGCGCCTGGTGCTCTAGCATGCCGAGGCAGATGACTGGAAGTCTGAGCCCAGCCTGGGCAACTCTGACTTAGGGAGGACTTGACTCAAAACAAAAATGAAAAGGTTGGAGAAGTATGAGTGCCAAAATGTGGAGTGACTGTGTAAGAAAAGATGGACCTTCAAATCTGCCCAATGAAAGCAGAAGGAAAGGTTCTGGGGATGAAGAAAATGAGAAGAATGGAAGAGAAGGAGGGAAGGAGGCAAGGAGGGTGGCGGGGAGAGAGGGGGAGGGAGGGAGGGAGAGAGGGAGAAAGGGGCCAGCAGAGGACGAAGTAGTTGGGAATGCTGAGTGTGGTGTACTTAATTACTAATGGTTATACAAAATAATGTCGGTGTTTTCTTTGTGAACTGAGATACTGGAGACTTTCAATTACGAAAAAGTTCCACAACTTGTGTTTCACAGCCCCTCCTACCAGGCCGGGACTTCAAGAACGACCTTGTGCAGCAATGGACATACAGAGTTAAGCACTGAAGCAGTTCTCCAGCTCCCAGGAAGAAAGCAGGGCAGCATTTTAAAGTATTCTCTTTGTGTTGACTGGATGAAGGAAACAGAAAAAGCACACAGAGCTTCCATTCACACACCAGATGTTCCCATAAACAATCACTTCCAAGAAAGCTCAGCTTGTGTGGATCATAATGGTTGTGGAGTTAGAGACTTAAAAACCATGGAAAAAAATTCCCTGAAGTGGAAGTGCTAGGGCTGTCACAGGCCATGATGTTCCAGCCTTGGGGAAGGGGCTCCATGGAACTATCCATCACCCTGGCTGCAAGGAGCCCCACAGCCCTCCCAGCTCCCAGAGTCTTTTGCCCTGCTGGGCACAGGCACTGCACACTCAGCTGTTCATATTTAGTAGGTGATCAGGAGAGGAATTTTCTCAGCTCCTTCAGATACTACATGGAGAAGGACATAGTGATCCTATGTCTTGTCTTTATAGAGAAACTTTGACTCTCAGGAATGAATGTAATCCTACTTTTGTCACCTGCCCTCCACAGGACTTATTACTTAGAAGCAGACCCCAATTCAGGGATCTTGGGCAGGTGGGATGTTTATGAAGCACTTGCTCTAAAAGAAATAGGGAATGCTGAGGAATGGGGAGAGAGTGAACAAGCTCTCACTTATGAAGAGAATGACTTACTAAGTAACACTATCTGAGCTGAACTGGCATTAGGACTTCTGGTCTCCAAGGGCTGTACCTTTTCTGCTGTCTTTCCTGTCCTTCATTTTGTAAAAGATGAAGTAGTCAAATGCTGTTGGCAAGTGTGTAGCAGGAAGAGAGAAGCACGTGAAAGGAAGCAGGAAAAGGCCAGGAGGAAGCTGAGTTCCTCAACAAAGGCCAGTCAAGGAGGCCACAAAGTGCTGGTCACTCTGACTTCCGGGAGGTGGGTCAATGGAGAGCTGGATGCTTGGGGGCTCAGCAGGTTCAGACACTGGAAGCATCCTGGGAACATCCATAATGCAATGGGTAATCCCTCTGGAGAAGGGCTAGACATGGCCAGGTGAAGCTGTGTGGATGGCCTGGGAAGAAAGCTGTCAGCCACAGAAGCCCCTTTCTCCTCCCCTCATCTCTACATCATTTCTGTCTTTCTACCTACCTTATGTCCTACTCTGGCTTCGAAGCCAGGCTGGAGTTTCTGTTTTGTTAACTCCTATTTCTTTCACTAGGTGATGGAGGAAGGAAAGCCCTTTAAACTCAAGGTGCACTTCCTATGAAGACACAGTCAGGTTTTATACAGCTAAGAGACTGTACAAGAGACCAAGATACTTAAAACTTTCACTCTTATCTTAAATACTCTTTGATATGGTTCCTGTGAAACCTAATGGAAAAACAAAGGAAGCTATACTCCTAAAAGCAGGATCACAAAACCCACAGCAAAATGTTTTGAGGAACCTGAGTGGTTCACATGACCCACAGTAGATATTTGTGAAGTCTTTGCACAAAGCTACCCTTCTGTAAGCTCCACTAAAAAATTCCTATACGATGTGACTTAATTTGCTCCATACATCATTAAAAACCCAGGAATTCATTTGAAAGAAAATCACCTTCTGCTCCAAGGAAAGATCATGTCGAAGCAGCAAGTGACCCCAGCAAGTGGTCTCTGCTGGGGTCCTCGCCTGTGCCCTAGAACCCAGAAAATTAGATCCCTCCTTTTCTTCTTCAGCACTGATTGCCAAGTGTAAGGAGGCCACTGAGGGTTCTATTTCATCTCTGAGGAAGACCTGGACATTCCCATGACTCTTGCCAGTGAAACAAATATTGTAAGAGGCAAGGCCCAAAATCCACAGCTCCATGCCATTTGTAGTACATGGGAACTGGGTCAGCTAGGCATCTGAAACTACTGCCTTCTTGTCCACCTGCTGAGTCATCTCTTCCTAGGAATGCTGGTTATACAACGAGTGAAGAACTCATGATGTCGCTGTCTTGTGACTGACTCTGTGAAATCTTTCCCTGTAACTTGCTGTGGAGTGATTCCCTGAGCTGACCATTCTGCACATGCTGTGTGACATCATTCATAGGTCCACATCCTTCATGATTTGGGGAAGCAGCGGTGTTGTTCAGTGTGTACCCTGCCCCATCCTGATGGTTCGGTTGCTGGGATGCACCCTTTGTGTGAATTTGCCAAACTGTATTGTTGGACCCATATGCACTTATGTGAATCCTGATATATGTATAAATCTCAGCTATCTCTATATTTTCTATTTATTGCCTGAATAAATCCTATTTGTCCTACAGCATCTCTGGATATTTTCTTCAGTCTTCTGGAAACCTAGTTCACTGCTCCAGCACACTTAGGCAGTTGACAAGGAGAGCTCCTGCCCAGATGGCCTGTTCGCCCCAGCTCTGACTCTTTTGCCTAAATCTGAAACTTTCTTTTCAGGAAGGAATCTGGGTTCAACAAGACCCCATCCAATAAATATGCCCCATTGGATCTGGTGAGTACAACTGGTTTCTTATCTGGAAAAGAAATTTTGAGATGAGATCATTTGGGTGACTGCATAGACCTTAAAACTCCACTGACACATGTCCACATAAGAGAGAAAAAATGCACAGAAAAGGTGACAGGAAGATGGGGACAGACTTTGGAGTGACTGATCCATCAGCCAAGGGCTGCCAGTGACTATGAGGAGCAGCCAGAGTCTAGCAGAAAGCATGACAGGATTCGCACCTCAGAGTTTCCAGGAGAAGCCAACCCTATCATGGCCTCGATTTTGGTCTTTGGTCTAATAGAACTGTAAGAGAATAAAACTCCCTTCTTTTGAGATATCCGGTTTGGGTAAGTTGTCACAGCACCTATCGAAAACTGATGTAGCTACTCGCACCTTAGGCACATGTCCCAGCAGTGCCTGAGGGCCTTCCTTTTCACTGTGATGTAATTGCTGATGCTTACAACTTCAACGAGGAGAGTTCTGTTTTGGTCAGCCAGCTCCAGGGCAGTCATGGAAAGGCACAGAGCAGGGAAACCTATGCATGTTGTGGTGGCCAAGAGACAGAGAAAAACGGGAGGATCCAGGGAGAGAGGAATCTTTCCATCACCCAGCCACCTCCATCCTAACCTCCTAGCAGCAGCGTGTCAAAGCATCCCCATAATCCAATCATTAACCACAAGCATCTGGCTGAGGAGAGACTCTCCATAGAAAAGCCACAACATTCTATTGTTATCCTCCAAAGACTTCTACACACCCCTTTACATAAAACACACTTATTCCATCTCTAAGAGTTGCCAAAAGCCTTAAGAGTCTTAGCATTGTTGAAGAGTTGAACTCTAAAGTCATCTCTGAGGCTCAAACTAAACTCTCAGCTGCAGGGCACATAGGATAAAAGAGCAGAGGGAAGAAGTTCCCATTCCATAAGGGAAATATAAGAGGATAGAAAGGAATGGGAGCAGAGCAAGACTGAAAGCCATTAGGGCAAGTGTTAGCCCTGTATAGTCTTTTCTAGCACTTGGAGCAAGATGTGATTTTCAAAGGGCTTTGGTGGCCCTGCCCCCATGGACTTGCCTTTTGCCACCATTATGGCCTTCGTCTTCTTATGATTTGCCCACATCCTGCAACTTTACTCCAGCTTCTTATCTTCTCCAGCTTCCTGGAGTCTAGACTGAACTTTCAGCATCATCTTCAGGTATTCACCCACCGCTCCCAGGGACACACTGCCTGGCCTTCCAGGATGTCCCCTGAAATTTGTGTGGAAGCCTGCTTGACCCCCAACATTTACAATTTACATCCCATATAGCCAACACCTTAGGGAGCATGCCAAGGTCTGACATCAGTGGAAGCAGCAACTGGCTCCTTCGCTTCATGGCTGCAGAGGCATCCGAGTGCATGGATGATGAACCAAGTCTCTAAGAACAGGTGCCCTGGGATGCCCTGAAGCACATGGTCTGGCACTCTCTTCTCTTACAAAAGCTTTACAGCTTTGCACTCTTGAAGCTCTGAGGAGTAAGACAGAGAGTCTTGCAGTGCCATATAGATACTTGTCCTGATGCAAAGTAGTCGTCTTCTTTTTCATTCTAATCTTTTCAACAACCAGACTCTCCTTTGCTAATATTTAAAAGCCCCAACTTCACAGGCTCCAATTTTATAAGTGTCATCTCTACACAAGTCTCCTTTATAGTTAAGCTCAGAACTTTTAATGTCTCCCAGCTGTACCATTTGCCCTTGATTCTAAATGTTGAGCTCTCTAAAGGCTGCCAATAGTATTCATGCCATAATTGGAACACTGGGATGCCTTGAGATTCTGTCCACTAGATTAGTTAGTCCACTTCCCTTAATTTCAGTCCCCTGCCTTCATTCTCAGTCTCTCAAAAAGTCCTGGGACATGAGATAAGTTTTCTGCTACAGCATAGCCACATGACCTCAAGGTCAACTGCTAATGGAATCTTCATCTTCAAGTGAGACTTTCTGAGGCTGGTCCTCATCTGCACTTCCTACAGTATTCTGGGCTCCTGAGCTCTGGTCAGAATCTCTCAGGAGTCTTGGCTTCAGCATTCTGGAGCTTCTGTAACCAGCATCTTCAAACTTTTCCACATGCATTCCAAAAACAGATTTTGCCAAAAATCTGAGCTGCATGGTCAGGGATTTAAAGGACTGTTCATACCAAAATCTGTCTCAATCCTGTTCTTGTGAGGGAGAGACAACAACCAACATAGCAATTTAAAGAACAAGCTTGTTTTGACCACCACTGCAGTCCATGACAGCCAGTGCCAGGGCAGAAACGGCAGGGCCGAGGGGCACAGCCGAGGAATTCTGCTCACGTCATCATGGCCAGGATGCAGGGAAAGAAGGGTAGAGCCAAGCAGGGAGGCGCAGCCTCTTGGATCGTGGCCCCAGAAGCCTGCTTCTATCGGACCCCACCTGCTGAGAGGAAGTCACTGCTGGTGCCCCGCGATCCAATCTCCTTCCAAAGCACTGCCTCTGAGCTCACTAGGCCAGGGGATGGGGCATTCCAAGTTCAAGCCACAAGAAATGGCAGCACCAGTGTGGATGAGTGGACCACCTGGCCTCCCTCAGCCCAGATATCTTGGCCATCAGGGAACAAGGACACCAACCAGCACGTCAAGTTCTTTGGAAACCTGGAAGTTCCCTTCATCTCTGGGGCCCAGGGGCCCCCTACAGACTCGTCTGCCCCGAACCCATCAGGAAATACTGCTGCTCACAAAATTCCTCCTCCAGCTCCTCTGGAAAACCTGGGGGAATTGTGCTCAAGTGACAGAACTGGTATCCTTTATGTCAGAGGCCTTTTGTCAAGCAATACTGACTATACTTTCAGTCATCCCCATATCACAATGAGGAGAGAAACCTGTTATCCTGAGTTCACTGTGGAAAAAGAAGAAGAGGACAAAGAAGCCAAATGCAACACACACAGCTTGCTATACCCAGGGACTTTGCTTCACAGTTAGCTGAGGAAATGTAATTCAGTCTTTCTAACCTCATGATATATATTTATGTCTATAGCTTTAAGATAAGGAAAAGACTTTAGTGAAAATTATAGCTTCCTGTGTATATCTCAGAGAACACTGAATAATACACAAATATTTTTTTCCCTTTGTCTCAGCGATTCCAACCCCTGCCGAGTTTTCTCCCCATCATTGCCATTCTTCCATACAGAAAATAATTAGAGAGGAGGAAAGAGAAGAAAGGAGAGTGTTGCAGAAGGTTGGAAGGGGAGGGAAGAGACCTGGAAGAGAAGACAGAGAAGAAAGAAAATCCCCAGTATGTAAGGACAGAAAGATCCTAAAAGATGCAGGAAAATCAAAACATTACCAGTAGTGCCTGTGATAACAAAGCTAATTCAGGCTCTTGGGAGGAAGGGCCCCGCTTGTTCTCAGATTTGTTGCAAGGGCAGGGAGCCATTCAGCTGGGAGAGTTGGCTCCGGTTAGCAGCTCGGCTTCTGTCCCACAGTCTCCCGGCAGCCCCGCCAGGAGTGCAGCCCCCCGCCTCTCACATCCTCCCAGCCCTGAATTTGCCTCCACAAAATGATTGGTATTGCCACTGTGCTCTGCAGTCTGACAAAGAAGCAGGTGTGAACGTTGGTAGAGTGGGGGCTGGTGGAAGGAAGCTCTTTGATGAGCTTGGTTCCTTGCTTCACACTAAAGGTGGGGGAGGCACCACTGGCTTTGTGTATGGCTTGAATGGTGTCCGTGCTGTCAGGCATGGGGGCAGCAAGGAGGCCTCAGAGTCTGAGTCGCCCTGTACTGGTACCTAAGCAGGTCGTCTTGCTGTGCTCTGCTATCCTTTCTGTCTCAGGCAATGGGGGTGGGCGTGTGCTGGACCTACACGACTGTTGATGCTTTAGAATTATTATTTTCTTGAGAAGAGCGAGTAAGACAGATGAACTTTTCCAGGGTTGAGATATACCCAAGAGCCCCCAGCTAAAAACACTGACACTGGAATGGACCTAGAACTATAGTCCTCTCACTCTAAATACTTGTTATAAAGTTAAGGTCCTGCTCTAAGTGGTGGGCCCAGGTGTGTGTGTGTGGCAACTACTCCTTAGTTCTGAGAACTCAGTGAAGCAGGGGCTCCACTTGATGGGAGAGAGGATGTGTTCATCAAAAGCAAATGCTGACAATGCAGAGATTTATATGCAAGACCGGGCTGCAAAGCTAGTGAGGCCAGTGCAGGCCTGACCCCCCTCCCTGTGGTGTCTTTCTCAGACAACATACCAGATCCATGGATCCAGGCCTTTATTTTACATTAATTTTTTTATTGAAGTACAAATATCAATGAGATAGTTTTAAGATACCTTGACAAGATGGATTTGATAAATTAATGCATTGCAAACTGTTTTCATAATGTTTTGGTATCATAGAAGGTGCATACATGATATTATACTTACAAACATTATTGTAGCATATGTCTCTTACCAGTAAACAGAGTGTAGCTGTTTGCGTATCTTATTTTTTATACCTGAATTACATCAAAGATTCAATAATTAATACTTTCTATCTTGTTATTTTCCTAGTGGTTGACCATAGTACTAGAAGCTGACATAATATGCTGTCCAACCACCATTAGTGCAAATGTTGCCTCTCATAGAATTATGTAGAAGCACGGCATTATCTATCCCAACTGTATTGTCTATACACACACATCATGATTCTTCCTTTCTATACCCCTTCCTTTGTCTACACCTGTAAGAGATGGACACTCCGTTGTCATTCAACTAACTTAGGTGCTTGAACTCCACAACACAATCCAACACAGCCCAGCATTCCACAACAATAGTGAGTTATTCAAAGAAGTTGTCAACCATAGCCATTTACAGCTCAACTTAATATTATGGCCCCACAATGTATATGTCATTTTTATACTTTTCTGCTGCATAGTTAAGACCTAGATAGAGCAAGACTTATATACCAACGCATGTACTTTATTCTCCCTAGTACAAGAAGCAAAAAGCAGTAATACAAACAGAAACGTACAAGAACAACTAAAATCAATTGAGTCCGATAAGGCAAAATGAATGGCATATGCTGCAGGATACTAATAAGCTTTTCTTCTGGAAGGTTAACAACCTAAGTTCACAGATCAAAGTTGGAGAAATAGAAGAGCCACAAGGCCAGCCAACATTTTGGCCGTAGCCTTTCAAGGTCAGCGAAGACTCAGGACATAGAAGAACCTGTACTGCAACTACATGAAACTCAGTTGAGCTCCAAATTTTCTGAACAAGGAGATTATAGAGCCACAGAGGAAAGAGATTGAAGTTCTATAGTGTGCCTGAGGAGAGTCACATGGAGAGAAAACTTTCTCTCAGGTTCTCACAGAGAGCAAACTGGTCAAGCATTGGCAGTGACTCATCCACATGGATGACACAAACAAATATCTACAGAATAAGGTACAGGACTACAAGATAAACCCTGAGGGGACTTCATTGACCTCATAAGGATCTAGGCCTTTAAGTCTCCACCTCTAGATACCACTGTGAAACAGAGCATCAAGTTGCTAATGCTTAGGAAGAAAGGAGGATGGAAGTTTTCCTTCCGTTTAATTTTTTTTAAGTGAATGGTCTAGAGGGTGTTCAGGTCTCACTACTATATCAGACTTGTAGTCAACCACCTGTTTACAGCCTCCCAAGAGCTGGTATTACAGGTGCATGCCACCATGCCCAGTATCAATTCCTGTCTCATAGCACACTGGGAATGGGGCTGACAAGGCAGGTCCAGGAATTAAACCCTGACCCCTGCATGCTTTAATCCGCTGAGCTATTTGGCCAGCCTTTGTTTAAAAGTTTTCTTCCAGAAATACTCTCTTGCAAACTAAGTCCATCTCTTGGTTCAGGTAAACCTCCCCCACACTGCATCACCTTTTAAAACTTTAATTGGTGTTGTGCTGTTCCAACCTTCATTAACAGTAGCAAATTACTTATAGAGGAGACACTGCCAACAACATTGCTGAACAAAAAGTGTCTTACTTTTGTGAAGGTGTCTTACTTTTCATAACAAAGGCTAAGATAAAGAATAGCAAAAGCAACTAAGAACCATTTCCACTGCCAAGAGTCTTGAGTAATGATTTCCTGTATCTCTAATACTCATTGTAAAGGAGAGCAATTATAGTTACTCTTTTTATTTATAGAGCCTAATAAAGGGCTTTCCACCAGATATAATGTTACCACAAGTCTTGTTTGAGGTTTGTCTCCAAATTTGACCTATAGATGTTCCTACTGTAGTTAGTACCCTGAAAGCCACTAGACCTGAGGATCATATGGACATCTGCTGTGACTTTTACCTTCTTCCTCATCCCCTTATTTGTCTTTTCTTTTTGTAATTATGAAATACACAGGAACTGAGTATAAAAACTTGCAGCAATAGGGAAAATGCAAGTGTCACTTCAGACTTGCCTGTCATTTTCTTGGTTTCATGCTATTGTGTTTCCAGCTCATTTATGGCCATTGGCCCTCCCACTCTCACCAGCTCTGCCATGCTCCAAACTTCCAGAACTCTGTTCTTTTGCCAGAAAGGAAAGAGAAGGGGACATTATAGACGAGAAAATGTTAACACTCCAAGATGCTTGGTGCAAATGTAATTTCCTTGGAGAACTCCTCACCCACTTTCTTGACCCTACCCTGGAGAAAAAGGAATGATCCCTCTCCCTTACTCTAAAATGTCAAAGAGTTGTATTCCCCTGTAAGAATAAAAGTTTAATCAGAGGTTGACTAATTTCTTTTTTACTGCAATAAGAATTTATTTATTTTAGAGGGAAACAATAGAAACAATTATACAAAATTTTAAAACAAGATAAAAGATTAACAATGGTAAGTATATCAGTTATTGTTATCTTTAAAGTAGTTGCTTAGCTTATAAGATATAGGTATGAAAAATTGCTATTAATTTCTGTTAGTTCATTGAAAAGAAAAGTGTGTGCTGATAGAGAAGGTTGAATAACTTGTTAATAGAATGCTTCTTAAATTATAATTTTGATTAGGCCAGGTTTGATTTCTTGTGAGACTGTCTTCGCTGTCCATAGAAAAACATATAGGGTATTTTCTTCTTCCACCTTCATGGGGACTGTCCCTCTAAGCTATACACTACTGGTTGGGGACTTTAGCAGGAATTTTAACACTTCAGTCATGTACAGATGGAAGACATGGGAGTGAGCTCAGACGAACCCCTGGAGAGAGCTCTCCACAAGTGAGGCACTTTTGATCTTCTGGGAGCCTATCTGCTCAACTCTGACTTAACTCTGCCTGCCCCTTCCCATCCTCAGTTCTCCAAAGTGGACAATTCGATGGATTTCTGATAGACTTTTAAATACTCCTTTTGGCTTGAATTGGTCAAGCTTACTGTTTATTTTCTGAAACCCACAAACCTTAGAAGACACATTTTGAACATCTTTTAAAAACCATCTGAAGCTCTGTTAATTGACTTCTTACTTTGTAGGGATTCACCACCCACAGAAGGGGGATGCAGGATACATAAGATCTGCATATGGTCCACGTGAGTATGCAGGTTTGTGCTCAGAGAGTAGCATGTTCACCATGGGTCAGACTTGTAAGAGGAAAAGTGTTAGACAAGGATTCCTCTGGATTTTAAATTAAGACTGCCTGACCTCTTGGATTGCTTGAGATGGTCCAGTTTTCATGTTAATTTTCCAAAAATAGTCATTAGCAGTGTCCCATTCATCACCAAGCATGTCCAAGTGTAATTAATGAATTACATGGTTGCCCTATTTTGTGTACTTTCATCATTGATATATCTCTAATGTCCAGCACAGTCTTTAAAACAGGGTAGATGTCCAATAAAAACTTGTTCTAAAATGCAATAATTAATAAATGAATGAAAGAGACCTTCACTTGATATGAGCTTTAGGTGCATCTGTCATTATTTCTTTTTCTTCTACTTGAGCCAAAAAGTTTTGGAAGGACATTGCTGCACTACACACAGCTCCTGTACAGACAGGAGATAACTTCCTGGAAACCTGCTGTATCCCTCTTAGCACCCACGGAGTGGTGGCTGCCTCTTTAATGAGGGCATGTTTCCTAGTGAGGCGTGAAGCCCGCCTGTTGTTGGACAGTCTGTCAAGGCCTGAGCTCCACTGGGCTCATGGTTTGTTCCTTCTCTCCTATGCCCACTGCCTAGATGAGGCTCTAACTCAATCAGTAGGCAACCAACGTGCCACTAATTAGGAGGCACATGGCAGCATGGAGGATGATCATCTCACAATGAGCAGAAACTGCCTAGAGTTGCCTTCGTACTATTATAAATAGATTAGCAATCTGGGGAGCATCTGTATTTTCCCCTCACAGAGGAGAATCTGAAATTGACAGAGTAAAATGAGAATGTGTCAGGTAGAGCTTTGGAATCTTTGTAATTGACAAAGATTAACATTATTTCCATAGATCCAGCTCCCCCTACTTTTTAACTTGGTGCCCCTCGCTTGAGACATTCCAGTTGCCAATGGAAGGAAGCTGAAATGCTCTAATTGAACCACAATATTTTGGAAGGACAGTGCAAGAACTTCATTCTTGTATGCCAAGGACATTGTTTATGGAGGTAATTATGTGTCCTCAAGACAATTCTGCCTAGAAATCAAAAGACACAGAATGGTGACAAGCAAAACACAATCCTGTCTTCTGCTACAGTAGACTCTCTTCTTTCCTGACCCACCTGATTGGACAGACTGCAACCAGTTTCTGTGGTTCCAACAGCAGTGATCTTGAGTCAGAGTAAGCAGCCAAGGAAGCTGTATTAAATAGCCTTGTGGGGAAGGCTCTGAGCAGGAGAGGCAGGACCTTCTTGGTTGTAAGAAATCACTAGAGTCCAGCAGCTTTCCGTGAAGGGGATGTTGTGGGCATAGACATTTGTGCTAAGCATATTTCCATTCTTTGGGGATTCTAAAACAAGTCGACTAAGGACCACTTCATTTTCGTTCACTTCCAATAACTGCAAACAGAGACATTTCCCCAGAGACTAAGCTATAATGACAGATGGCATGTGTGCCTGTCACAGTCTGTTTTCTTGTCCTCTTCAACATTTTTGCAAAGAATAAAGAATCGTCCTCTTTGCATGTGCTCCTCTCAACAGCTGTCATTGCACTGTGACCAAGTGAAAGATATTCTGGAACCATATCCCCAGCACAACTGAGGCCTAAAAGGTGTCTTTCTACAAATAATTGATTTACCTTACTGTTTTCCAATGTCTGTGGACATAAGGACACAGGGTAATGACCCTCCAGGAGACGTTGAAGGGTCCAGGGCTAGAAATGCCTACTGCATCACAAAAGCACTGGGTGAGAAGGCAGAGTAGCTCGGGTGAGGCCAGTTAGGTTGTAAATGCTCAAGTCCAGACACGGGAGTGAGTGAGGCCAGAATGTTTCTGTGTGAGCCTTGGCATAGGCTCCATCTTTAGTGCACCTCCACATGGTCAAGCAGAGCAGGGTCAGGACCATTGTCCTCCAGGCTTTAAAGTTTCACACAGTCCTGGAAGTGTGAATGAGCAGAGTGTACTTTACAATCTAAGCAAAATCAAATCAGTTACATTAAGAAGAAAAAAAAAAGAAATGACTTGCAATCAATATATAAGAAGTGCCTTTTACCAAAACTTCTTTTCTAGAGGAAGCTGGCCTATCTCTCCAGGTAATTCTGCATTTCCTCCACCAGGATGTAGCCTGAGGAAGGACAAAATATCTTAAACTTGGTGCCCCTTGCTTGAGACATAATGCTGTATGGACAAGGGTGACAAACTAGGGCACCATGACCTAGTTTAACCTGGGTTTCCATGCTGGAAAGTCAATGCCATTATGGGAGATTTATAAGTAAGAAAATTGGGTTCTCATTGCGCCACTTTACCGTTCTAAGATTCAGACTGTTAAAAAGTGATAGGTCCAAGTTTCATTGGGATTTTGCATATAAAATGAACTCCAGTTTTTTTTTTTTTATTTGTAAAAATATGTTCCATTTTTTCCTCTCTCAGTGAACTTGTATCTTTTCATGATACGTGGTGTGAAAACAGAGGGGAAGAGAATTTTAAGGGGCCTTCTGGTACTGTAAAAGAAATGGTAGCTAAAGTCAGTTAAGGGACACCAACTGAATTGCAGTTCAGTTTTGAAAGTCTTCCCCAGGCCATAGCCACAGCTCTTCAGCAGTACCTTCTGGGTGGGTGAGTTGGTCAGAGTTGGTGTGTATCCAAATGAGATGTCTCACTGCTTGTGTAACATGGCCTCATCCCTCTTAACAAGGGCAAGGTCTCTCCATGGTGAACAACTGTCTGGTGAGCAGTATGACTTCTAGGCTCGGGAACCCAGGGTGTAAGCCTTACACTGCCAACCAAGGGGTGAGCAGGTAACTGACAGGAGGTCAGCAAGCAGCTGAATGAGCATAGATAATAAAGAGGCAAAGAGGCAACATTCTAAACCTCTCTGGTAGATGTGAGCCACATTGGCATAGCTGCCAGGCTCCCTACTGACTTGGTGATCAAAGCTCAATTGTTTTCACATTTTTAAGGAGATGAGCGTGATAGCGGGAACCAACCCTTACTATAAAGACATGGTTTCCACATGTAACTCAATAGCGATTTTACTGCCCAATGCTAGAACAGTGACATTCTTCTCTAGGTTTTGTTTGTCCCTATACAGAAAGAATTTCTTCTGGTACTTTCCACATGAAGTTCTTGGAGCTTTTGAATCTAACATTTTCCCTTTCACATCTCTGAAAATGAAAATAGTGCAGAGAGGTGGGCCATAGGAGTTTCTCTTTTCCAAATAGGGAACTGGGGGCCAGCCTTGCTTACTGAAGTCAGAGACCTCCTAAATCTTGGCTCTGCACAGGGACTGACCAAAAATGTAATATTTAAATATTTGAGATGTATTATAGTAAAAATTATATTGCCATTATTCCCTTTCAAACACTCCGACCCCTCCACCTCAACATCCAGGTACCTCTGCTCCTGGCACTTTCTGGTGCAGTTATGGAATCCTATTTCATGAATGTCTTTTCAGAGAATAAGCATAAGTGTAGTGAATGCCACTGCCAAATTGCCATCCAACAGAAAGAGCGACTCCTGGAACGACTTGGTTCATCCTCAGCCACCTTATTCATTGGCTTTGGTACAGTATGAGTTCTTGTTCTTTCTTGAAGTCAAGATGACCATGAAAGGTCAGTGTTTTCAATGGATTTTGAACATAAAGGCAGCTATAAAATTGTGTCTGAAGACACTCTCATGGAGAAGGACTTCCAGAATGGCCATGTGTCTTCTATTTTTTTTTTTATTTAAATTAAACATTCACCGTGTTTGGTGGCCCCACTTTGTATACTTTCTAAGGTCCTTAACTAGCAGAGTGTTCTTGTCCCAGCAAACATTATTGGAGGGCTCTCCATGTTGCAGCTTTTGCTCTGGTGAACCAACGAGCAATCAGCAAGCTCTCTCACCTCCACAGACGAAGATGCCAGTATCACGGAAACAAGAACTAGAAGCTGCCATGGTACCCAATTCCTCTTCCTGGGCTGGTTTAGTAGCAGATAAAGCAGTTATTCTTGAATCTCCGTGTACTCAAGAATCCTGGAAGAATGTGCTTTAGGGGGCTGGTAGCTGGACTGTACCCTGTAGTACAACAGCAGCCTTGGCTCCTGAGTCTAGACTTCCATTAGAAAAGACAGCCCTGATATGGTTTTCTCACCACTGAAAACCCTGCTGAGAAACAGCCACGAAGTCATGCTCATTCTCTGCCTCTGCCTCTGCCTCTGACACCATCTGTAACTAGCGCCTATGCTGGTGGTGGGCACAGAGCGTGTACTCTTAACCATGGTTGGGCCCAAATGACCCGACTGTTTCACACTGTCTCATTTTTCACTCACCCTTCTTGGTCTGGTGAAGAACTTTTCCACCCTAAGGATAAGATTAACATGAGAAGAGCTGACAACCCACAAGGAAGCAAAGACTTACATATATAAAAAATTCGCCATCCCCTTGAGATGGGAATATTAGGAAGGGACATTATTTAGCAATCTCCCATTAAAATAATCCAAAAGGTGCAATAGATGCTGTGAGAGTGAAAGAAACTGTTCAAAGGAAAGGAACAACTAGGACGAGGGAAAGGAGAACAGAAAGAAAGAAGGAAGGGGGAAATATATATGTACATACACAGGAAGATGCCTTGGATAACTGTATTGCTGATTTGTACCGGTTTATTGAAAGGAAGAGATAATGCTTATTTTTTTCTTTCTTTTAAAATTTTTTTAGACAATTTTGCATGTTTTTCTCAGGTAATCTGAACAAATAATTTGAAGACAACAATGTGCAACACAACAATCATTATTGAATTCTTATAATCTTGTATAGTTAAATGGTGTACCATTTCTATTTGTTTTTTTTACTATTTTAATTCTCTTTTACAAATAAAAATAAGAACTCGTTGCAGGATGGGGAGATAGCTAGGTTATCTAAACATCTGCCTGGCAAACATAAGGTACCTCATGCCCTGCCAACACTGGAGCCTCAGGCACACTGAGCTGGCCCCGCAAACTGGATGTGGTGGCACATGCCTGTAATCCCTGCACTGGGGAAGCTGAGACAGGTGAATCACTATGAATCCAAGCTGGGTAGGGAGACCTTGTATCAAATAAATAAGTAAATAAATAAATAAATGATTTTTAAAGAAATTATTGAAAAGGGTAAGCATTTTGAATTATGAATCATTATATCTCAAAGACCACTACTTTTAGAAATATCTAAGTGAGGACTCTCAACACTTGTGGAAGGAACTTATGTGATATAAGAATTTAAACACGTGAAGATAACATAAAAATTATACCAATAGTCATGCATCATTTCTAAAAATATCCTGAATCAAAACACAACTGCTTTTGTTTAATCCTTTATCTTCAATTAGAGCTGAAATAACATGATTGTGGGATATTCCGCTAATTTCAAAAACATATAATCAAGTTATCAATCAACACTTTGGTTTGTTGGGTTGTTGGAATCTATAGGAATGTATCACTTATTTTAAGCAGCAAAAGGCTGAACATATCCATCTTGTAACCTTTGTTCTGAGTGTGTAGTTAATGTCCCTTTATTAGTCCAATGCAGAAAAGACCCACCACTCAGCAAAAGAAAGACACCTACTGCTGTTTAATGCTTCAAACAGCAGAAAGAAGAAGGAAAATGGGGAAACCTAAGTCCCATTAATTTTCTCTCCTCACTATACTTCTCCTGCTTACCTCCTTAAGACCTGAGTCTTAAGGAGTTCCACCTCAATCACTTGCTGGAAACTAGTTTCTATTCTTTAGATATAAAAATGACCTTCCCCCCCATTCTCAGGTGTTCAGTGAGACTTTGGGAAAGTGACTGGATCATGGTGCTGCAGTACTCATCTCTGGACTAATCCATTGAGGTAGAAGGTCAAGCCTGGTTGGAGAATGCACCTCCAGGAGCACAACCTGGATGAGCATGGACCTCTGTCAGAAATACTTCATACTTCCACCTGGCACTTTTGCCCTGGAGACAGCAAACTGTGGGCTCACCCTTCTGAAACTGTGAATCATTGCACTTCTCCTTCCTTAGGTTGTGGCTGTCAGGCATTTGCTCTATTGACAAGAAAGTGATTAGTAGATCTGCACTAGACTCAGAGACTCTAGTCACCAAGACTTCTCACAAGATCTGTCCACTCACATTTGGATGGTAAGTGGGACATAGGCTCCCATGGGTCATCCAAAGCAAGTTCCTCTTGGGGATCTATGAAATGAATAGATGTCACAAATTAAATTTTCATTTTCATTTCTTCATGCCCTCCCTGTACTGGGCATGCATATTCACTCTTACTCCTGCTGTTGTGATTTGATAATGCCTTATAGCAGAGAAGGAAGAATCTGTTTTCTCCAGCCACTGATGCTGCCTTGGCCATGTGAGTTCCTTATAGTCAGTGGAATAGGAATGGAGGTATGCTGAGCAACTGTTTTAAAGTAAGGGGTTCACTGCATAGGGTGTCCAGCTGGCCTCACTTGGAATTCTGCAATATACTTCCAGGCAGTCACTGGTCCCAGTGTGTTGAGGAGTCCCAGGTAGACACAGACTTCTACAAGCCTGCACCATGCAGAGGAGCCCAGCAGAGCCTCGTCTGCCCCAGCCGAGTTCATCCAAATCACAGCCAACCTGAACACTTAAGAGCGAAGGATAGCAGCGCTTGTTAGGAGCCATTCCTCACCCACATATAACATCTGAGCAGTGGCTCTTGGTGCATACAACAGGTAAATAAAATCACACAGAGAGAAAGCTCAGTCGAGTATATAGGTTTGATGTACAAAAATACATTTATTTTCAACAATTTCAAAACCACTGTCTTTTTTTACAGTAGAAATATTCAAATGGAACAATAAAACCAAGAACAGTATATGTACATATACTGTATATATAGATATGATTCATGCATTTGTATTCCAGGGTTTAGTACAAGTATTGCAACTGCCAGCTCCATTTAACCCTTGAAACAAAAACACCGTATCTTTAGAAATACTCTTCATACTGAACTATGCTGTAGCTGACCAGGTCTCTGTCACATTCTCCCTTTGTCTCACAAAGAGGAATGTCAATGACATCCCACAGATATTAACAGGTATAAAATGTGGCCTTTCCATATATATATATATATATATATATATATATATATATATATATATATGAATGATGCCATTCTTCAAAACAAGTGTGATCAGATGGACCCTAAAAATAAAAATAAAAACAATGTTCACTGCTGTGTGGGCTTAAGAATCACCAATGAAAAGAACAAAGAGCTGGGATGTTAAATGTGTGGAGGGACGGAGGTGCTGGGAAGCAAGCGTGGGCTTGGAAAGCCACTCGCCCCAGAGGCAACAGCTACCTGCATGGAATGAAGGAGACACTGGACAGCCGGGAGGTTGTGTACATCTGACAGGCAAATAGCACAGCTTTGCTGATCATCTTTGACTAATATCAGGAAAGGCTAGACCTCCCTCTCTTGGCCTACAGGGTTTGTGTAGACTCAGATTCCACAAATGCCACCTTCCTTGCAACCTCTCAATGCCAAGAGATACTGCCTTGACTCAACCTTGTGCCCAGAAGACTTTCTGGGCTCAGGGAGGCTCATCATTTGCCGTGAGCATTTTGCACTTTCATGTCTTTGGATCCACCACCTGTTGGACTCAAAGACTTTTCCGTATAATATTCTCAAAGCCTCCTCTTAGAAAAGAAGTTGCACGTATGGGTTGCAATTTGAAATATTCAGTTTTGAACTTCATCTCCCAACATTCAGCAACCACTCTTGAAAAAAAATGTCTCCCATGTCCCCCAGTGTCACCGAAATCTTTCCATCAACTGCCCCAAGAGCCCTAACCCTGCCCTTTCCATTAGATACAAAAGCAGAAACCAGCTGTGGCTTCGATGTAGAGATGTGGTAGTCAAATGTGACAGACAGCTGCCGCGTGTCCAGAGCCCAACCCATCAAGCAGGCCTGGAGGTGGTCAGCTCCGACCGGGAGTGCGAAAGCCAACACACGCATCGTTCTTTTTTCTGTTTTCTTTTTTACTAAACATTAAATTATTTCTTAGGGAATAAAAAGCTATTTACATTGTCGTTATATACAATAAGCCATCTGCAGCCTCACTATTGACATGCACGAGGCAGGGCCTCTTTCATAAAGGTATACACACACTCTGAAGCTGTCCACTCCCCAACAACCAACCTCCTGCAGCGTGAACTGGAAAATGATGTGTATTCTACACATATGTGCTGGGGTGGGCCAGGAGAGTAATGATGATTGGGGGGCAGGGGGTTAGGAGTTAACAAAAGGGCAACCCAAATTAAAATTGAAAACATGAGAGGTGGAGGGAGTGAGGAGAGAGGGGAAATGTGGAAGCAAGTGGGGTCAGTAGAGAGGAGAGGAGAGAATTGAAGAGGAAAGGAGAAGGGAGTGAAAGGGGGATGGGAGGAGAGGAAAGGAGAGGGCAGGATGGGAGTTAGGAGAGGAGAGGAGAGCAAAAGATAGTTTCCATACTACCAATACCAGAATAAAGTAAGGAGGCTGTAGGAAGGTGCATCTTTTACCCCTAGCACATATATAGCTATTTATTCCTCTTGTCTCATTCAGCCAGCTAAGAATCCCCCTTTCTCCCAAACCTAAGTACCTGCCTGCTATGTATACGGGGCCCTTGGTAAACAAAAGGTAAAAAAGACACTTTCAATTTTCCATAATAATAGAAGTCATCAAAAATAAAATGTCAGAATGGTGGCTGAGCACATGGCTGTGTGGCTGTGGGTGCTAAACACTAGTACAGTTGGGGATCTCCTTTGTGCTTTCACTGTTTGCAATGGTTGCGATGCCTCCTGCAGGGGAGAGAAGACATAAAGAGGAAAATGGTAAGTTCCATGATGTAGGGATCCCTGTTCATTGCTCTACTAAATACCAGCCTCAGCAGGTGCTCCCAAAGGCTGCTGTGTGGCTTTCCTGTCAGATTGCTGGCTTGTCTCATGCAATGCCAGCCCACAGCATTGCACTATAGAATCGGTACAGTGGACTGTCACTGTCATCTTTTTGGGAGACAACGTCTCACTACATAGTCCAGGCTGACCTTTAAATCTCTATGCATACCATGTTGGCCTGGATCTCATGGCAACCCTCCTGCCTCAGGCTCCTGAGTGCTGGCATTACAGGTGTGTACCACCATGCCTGCCCTGGACTGTCCTCTTTACTGATAATAGTGCCAAGGTCTGTAATTGTAATAATGACATAGTGACATTTCATTACCACAGCAGCATTAGACTGAACTCTCAGGCCCCATAAGGAAATTGCATAGAATCTTGAGTCTTATTCTTGTCATTTCACAGTAGAAGAATAGGTAGTATGAAGAGGTCATACAACAATCAGGGTGGCAGAGCAAGGGCTACTGCCAGATCCTGCATTCATGGGACTATGAGGAAGGATGCATGATCCTTTGGCTTTATAGAAACAAAAGAGAAGAGTCACACATAAAGGACCCTTAGTTTCTTCTTCCTCCTCTATAACCTCAGTGCTCCCAATCTTAATTGAATTCTAAAGGAGAGAAATCCTGCCAATTCCCTAGCCCTCCAAGGCTGTGCTGTCTGGGGGGCAGTTGGTGTCAGATTCTGAGCAGCTATTGAGGGGCAGAGGACTGGTGATCCCAGAAGCTTGGAACACAGGCACACCCACCTATGACGCGGGGATCCAACTCTTTGTCCATCAGTTCTTCAGGCTCGGTGAAGTCACTGAGCGTGATCTTGGGAGCATTTTCACTTTGGCTCACAGATCCAATCATCTCCTGCTCCTTGTCATGTTGAACTTGGGCATAGATGTTAATCCAGGGAATTTTCCTACATGGGTAGGAATGCAACCAGAGTAAGATTATGGGCCTGCTAACACAGAGAAAACAGAAACCCTGGAAATCAGAGTTATTAACAGGAAACACCAATGTGAGGGAAGAGGACCAGTCACCCAGAGACCCTGGCCATGAGGCCAAGGACGCAAGCCTCAACAGAGACACAGAAGCCCAGGGAAATGCTGAAGCACAGAACACCCTGAGTTTACATCATTTGTTGCATAAAAACTAATGAACTATGAGCAAAAGGGTCGAGGTGTTGATTAATTACTCAGTAAAACCTTGAATATGTCTACCTGTTAGGAAGCTTCCAAAGGAACTGCACTTCGAAGCACAATGTTACACATGATGAAAAGACTGATTTTTCAAACTCTGCATCCGTTTACACAAGCTACACTGCAGCTGCTTTCATCCATACCCAGTGCCTAATGGACTCAAAGCCATTGTTACAATCTTCATGTGAGGCATTGGGCCACATTCCCTGAGCACATCATGGCTTTCTCATCTGTTCAATGGGGATGAAACATCTGCTTTTAAGGACTGTGGGGAATGTTAAAGGGAGGAGCTACTGACGTGGAAGCTGTAGGCTGGAAGCAGAAGACAGATGAGTCTGGGGTGGGAAAGAGGGCAGGTGTGGAATAAGTCCTCCTCAACAGTCCTGTCTCCATTAATCTCTGCCGTCTCCAGACCATAATGTTCCAGCATCTCTCTCTCCATCTAGGTTGCAGGCAAGTTCTATGTTTTCTGTCTTCAGTGCTGTTCTCCTTGAGTAAGCACAGTTCTTGGCATATGGTTTATATTTATCACATATTTGTTGCATAATTGATTCCAAACTTGTTCTCTTTGCATTCTTTTAAACTATAATCTCCAATAAAATAATTCCATTATTACCTTAGAATATCTCTAGAAAATACTCCTCTGACTTCATTATGTGACATGGGAACTGGACCAAAGTCCAGGAACGGGACAGAGGCAGTGATGGTGAGGCTGACATCAGTGTGCAGGGCACCCAACAGCAACCCCGACACACACCACCTCATGAGCTTCTGCAGGAAAATCTCTCCACTATTCTCGTGCTAGACAGTGGTATTTTCAAACTCCTATCTTCACTGCCTCACTCAAAACTCAATGAAGACAAGTGTGTGAGCTTGGAATAAAGCTAACTCTGAAAGGAAAACTCTAAAAATACATTTTCAGCTTTTTCTTCAAGTTCATTTTTCATGCTTTTGATATGTTTCCCAGACATTAAGGAATGTACCCTTGTGATGCCTTCTAGTATAAACCAGTTTAAAATGACATACTAGGCTTCAAATGAATAGGATCTATGTGTGGCAGCCTCCACAAATGATCAGAATTACACATTCACACTGATCCTTCCGATCTTCTTGTCTAAACAGGAAAGCATGCAGCCTAATGGCTTACATTCTCTCCAACGCTAAAAGCAGACATTCCTCACTAATGTTGGGATCAACTGCAACATCTACGAGGACACTGGAGCCATCAGAACATTCTTGGTCACACAGGCTGTGTGCTTCCGAATTCAAGCAGCTCCCTGCTGTCCCTTCCTGCTTGGCTAAGAACTTCAGGAAGGCTTCATGGAATCCACCCTTATACTAGTTGCTCACTCTGTTTCAAGCTCTTCAAAACACATGTCAAAATAGGCACATTTTAATCTTTTTTAAATAGGTGGTTGGAAGGGACTGAATTTTGTATCACAATTTGAAACATTATTTAAAAACCTGCCCAGTTGCTTTCCATGCACTCATCTAACCGCAGGACTTTTGAGGATCTAACTCTGGCCAAAACCTCACTTTTGCACAAAGTGATCAAAGGGTATATCATGGGCCACATATTCATGTGGCTTTAAGCAGAGGAGAAATGTGGGTAAACCCAAGTCTTCCCAAGAAAGCTAACAGATAATAAAACAACAAAGCTGCAGTTTATGCTCATTTACGCTAGGAGTGAAGCATTTGAGAAGACTGGAAATAAAGGAGTCTGAGAACTATGATGAAATCCCTCCTATGAAAATGATTGGAAGCAAGAGAAAAGCTCAAATGTTTTCTTTTCTTTTTTTTTTTTTTTTTTTTTTTTGCGAATTTTACTTGCTTTTATTTGGTAAACTAAGCAACTAATTTGTTTGTTTCTTTTTTTTCATTTATTTTTATTTTATTAAAATACAATAAACTGTCAATCAGACAGTTTCAAGACACCTTAAAATACAATAAATACAATAAACTGTCAATCAGACAGTTTAAGACACCTTAACCATACAGAGTCGATGAATTAATACATTGCAAACTGTTTTCATAACGTTTTGGTATTGTACAAGGTGCATACATGAAATTATATTTACAGGTTTTTTTATAGCTGAATTATATCAAAGATTCAATAATTATTTACCTAGTGGATGACCATAGCACTAAAAGCCAACATAATATCCTGTCCAACCACC